>JAJJWW010015529.1:0-46493 GCA_023531295.1 Papaver armeniacum | reverse complement strand
AAATAAGATAATCAATTTTGAAACTAGAACTTACGCCTATCTAATGGGACTACAAAATTTAAAAACTTCGCCTTTATAACATCGACGGAGGGTATATAGTAAAACCATGGGAATAACCCTCTCACGGCGAGTCAGATTTTGTGTACACTCTTTAGAAAGTGTGTATTTAAATTTAGGAGCTATGTATTGAGGATGGGTTCTTGGCTAGCTCACTACTTAACCAATGCGTGCAAACCAAAACTATTTTTGAAGTGCGCACTAAAATTGACTCTTTCAATTTACTATATTAACAAAAAAGTGTAATAAAGCCATAGCCATATTTGAATGGTTAACTCCGGCTATAAATGGTCATTAATTTCTTGTCCTTCTAGCTCTTTTTACAGGTTAAATAATTGATTTTTTAGTCTGCATGTTATAATCAAATCTTTCTACATCTATTCATATAACTTAAAATTATATTTCACTAATATGGTTGTATTTCACCTTTTCTTCTAGGTCTGGTTCGCTGTGCTGGATATGTTGCTGAGACAAGTGAGCAGTTTTGCCTCTGTCTCCTCTTCAACAACTTTATACTCTGATTCCTTTACCACTTTCTGATACCCTTTTGCACGAGAAGATCTTTTATCCAACTTTTCAGAAAATCTTACAATCAATCTTTCATCCATTTTCTCTTTCTTAATTAAATAAGGATATAGCTATAATCTATAGCTATGTCTACTGGCCACTCACTCATCTGCCAAGTTTGCAAATATTTCTCCAAGTGTACCACATTCATCCATCAAATTTTCGGCAGATTATATTTACAACTGAGAGTTTTCCTTTTAATAATTTTATTATGCCAAGGTACTGGTATTCTCTCTATACAGTTCTTCTTCATGGAGAATCAAATAACATGAGTTCAACAGAAGATGGGTTCTACATCTCTATCTGATAGATTACGTGCTCTTAAACAGCCAGTTATTACTTCTGAGGTTCTTATTGAATGAGCTAAGCAATGGAAAGTTTTGTTTCTTGGAAAAGCTTTATTCTGATAATAACTACTCTGTTGGAGAAATGGATAAGGAGCTTAAAAAACTGTGGATTAAAAGTAAAAAAAATCATAAAAAAGAAGATCCGGATTTGCTCATGATAAAATTCTACTCTCGGAAGAATATGACTTAGCTCTCAAATTTAGGCCATGGTTTTTGAAGGAGACCTACGCAGCAATGGCGCCATGTAACCCTAGCATTCCCAAGAGTCGATTGATCTTACAAAGCAACTTCTTTGGCTTCGATTGTATAACATGCAACGAGGTTCACAAATACCACAATTGTCAAGAGCATTGGATCTGCTATGGGGGAAGTGAAAGAATTAGATCCTCCAGATTGTGTGGTACCCAAAGGAAAAGTGATAAAGGTTCAAGTTTTAGTAGATGTTCGTGATCCGCTTCGTCGTGGTTTTGGATGAAGAATGCGGTTGGAGAAAGAAGTTTGGATTCGACTCTTCTACGAAAAGCAACCCTTCAACCTATGTGGATATTTCTATACCATCAACCACAAAGACAATGAATGTGCGAAATAGCACAGTTTTCATTACAACAGCAAAAAGAGTATCTGTCTTCTGGTTCTATCCTTGATCCTCCCTCTTGGAGTAATCCAGATAATAGAGGAACAAAAATTCCTTCCCAGATTCATCTGCAGATGCAAGTGGATACAGAAAACCAACATGCAGTTACTAGTAACAATGAACAAATGCATGCAAGAGCTGGGAATCAACATGCGGTGGCTGTTGTAGCTTTCAATGAAGATTCTGCTCAAATTTCTGCACCCATGGTGATCTGTACTACAAACCAAAGCCAGCTGGAAAGATATTATTATCAACGAGTTGAACCAGTGAGTCAACCAGCACCAATTGCTACAATTGGGTGCAACTAGCAAGGTATGCTTCAAGTCAATGTATCTCGTGGCAGAGGGTCTGAATTGATAGAAACTGGAAGAGGAAAGAGAATAAGGATGGAGAAGTAGAAGGAGAAGGTAGTAATCCTAATGTTGGTCACTTCAATACAGAAGAAGGTAAAGATATAAGTAATCTCTTAGATTTCGTTAACAATCCAAATTTAGAAAGAGATATTTCATCAATTCCTCCATCTTCTAATTTACGAAACGATGTAGATCCTAATCTTACGAGATATTACCTTCAAATGGGTGAATTTGATATTTGAATGGATAATTATAACTCAGATAATATAGATCCGGCAATTATCCACACAACTAGGGGTGGTAAAGGCCCGATTCACTCAATTCTTCAAATCTATTAGCAAAATCAGATAAACCAATTTTCCTCTTCTGTTGGTGCTGAATCTTTAGAAAATACTCAATTAGTTTTAGACAATCAGAGTTGTTACCCAGTTTCTTATCAATCTTATCATGGGACTATTTCGAGCAAAACTACTCAAGATCTTTTGGCAACAAAACATCCTATGACTTGTGACAGTGTAGTTCTTGAACAAATCCTTCATTATCATATCTTTATTTCATTGTATTTAGTTTTCTAAAGGTGACCAATACTTTGCATGTTATATTCTAACCTATACTGCACATAGTCAAATTATCATAATGAGGATTTTAACCTGGAATGTTCAAGGTTTTTCTTCAAAAGATGCTAGGGAGAATTTAAAGGATATAATTAGAGACCATAATCCAGGATATAATATTTTTGTGAAACTAAAATTGGAGAAGACATAGCTAAGGCACTGATTCAGGCATACTCTTATCCAAATTATCTTATAGTTGGTTCCATAGGTAGAGTTTGAAACTTAATTTTACTTTGGAAAGATAGCTTTCCTTGTGATGTGGTGTGTGTTAAAGATAATATAATCCATCTTCTAGTTACTTCTAATCCTGCTAAGGAAGAATGGTTGTTGTCATGTATGTATGGATCTACATATGATGATGCTAAAAAACTGCAATGGGATTTTTTGAAAGATCTCAGTGATAATGTTTTTCAGCCATGGATAGTTGTGGGAGATATAAACATTCATTTGCAGCATAAAGGTCAACCTTCAAGGTATTCATCTATTGATAATTGGGTTTGTAATACAATTGATGAGGCAGGGTTGATGGATTTAGGATTTGTAGGCAGGGAACATACTTGGACTAACCAGTCAAATGGTAAGGATATAAAAGAGCTAGAATTGATATGGCACTTCACAATGATAAGTGCATGGCAAATTCAATTTCACGACTCAAAATTATATCATTTGTCATTTCTTGGTTCGAGATCATTGTCAATACCATTAGAGACATAATCTAATAAGCCCGCAACAAAAAAGTCTGGAAATTTTACAAGTGTAGGTTAACTGATCCATCATGCTCCCAAATTATTGCTCAATCTTGGAAAGCATCTGGCACCAATTTCAACTGCAAGATCAACTCTACTAAGAAGGATCTAGCAAAGTGGAGAAGACTTCATTTTGGTGATATAGTTAGGCACGTAGTTTTTTATAAAAACCAATTACAGTACTTTCAATCTCTTCCATATAGTGATTATAATAATAGTAAAATCCAGAACAATATAGATCTTATCAAACATTGGAAGAAAATAGAGTCGGAATATTGGAAGCAGTCGGGATATAAATGGATCAGGAGGCGGGACAACAATCAGCTTTTACTTCCACTCCATGGATAATAGAAGAGGAGCTAGAAAAAATATAATGGCTTTATGTAATCCAAATGGAGTCTGGATAACTAATAGAGAAGATTTAGCTATTTTTCTTACTACTCATTTCTCTACGATAGCTACCACTACTTCTCCACAACTGAATGATAGATCTTTTCAACACATTCAAGGTAATATTACCACAATGGATAATATCTCTCTAATGAGTATGCCATCTGTAGAGGAAATCAAATAGGTTGTCAAAAGTTTAGCTAGCTTTGAATTCTCACGGGCCACGACGGCTTTCTGCTTGGATTTTATCAATCATAATGGGATCTTTTGTTGGTGAAGACATAGTCGAATTAGTACAGAATTTCTTTACTCAAAAATCTCTGCCAGTCTATCTTAACGAGACGACAATCTGTCTTATTCCCAAAGTTCATAACCCATCTACTCCTAATGATTATAGGCCAATTGGGTTGTGTAACAACAGCTATAAGATAATATTAAAATTGTTAGTCAAGAGAATGCAACCTCTGATGGAGAAATTGATATCTCCAACACAGGCGGCTTATGTTCCAAAACAATACATAAATGATAATATCATTATAGCGCATGAATTAATACATTCAATGAAAAAATCAAGGAGTAAGAAAGGCCTCATAGCACTTAAGCTCGATATGTCTAAGGCATTCGATAGATTGGAGTGGTCATTCTTAGATAAAATGATGCAATCCATGGGATTCGAATCAGATTGGAGAACACTGATACAACAGTGCATCACTACAACTAGAGTCTCAATCAGATTAAGTGGTAGTCCTTGTGATTCTTATGCACCAACTAGAGGGTTAAGGCAAGGACATCCTCTATCTCCTTATCTTTTATTATCGCCATGGATTATCTTACAAGAACTGCGCTCGGGCTGAACAAGATCATCTAATTAAAGGTATAAGCGTGGCGAAGAACTCTCCTTCTATTAACCATCGCTTTTGAGATGATTGTTTGTTGTTCTTTTAAGGCTGATGACATTACAATCACTAATGTTGTTAAAATTCTAGAAGACTTTAGATCTTTGTCGGAAAAATGATAAATTATTCAGTCAGCAGCTTTTATAGCAGGTGATATCTCAGAGGAAAGGAAACAATGTATTATATCTAAACTAGGTTTCAAATAATTGTGTACCTCTGACAAGTACTTAGGTTTTCCAATACTTCTTGGAAAATCTAAAGCAAGTTCCTTTGGGAATCTGTAAGATGCCTTTGCTTATAGATTACAAGGTTGGAGTTCTAAAACTCTAAATCAAGCATCAAGAACTACACTAGTGAAAACAGTGCTGAATACCATTCCATCTCATTATATGGGGAGTTTTAAAATACCAAAAGAAACACTCAAGAAATTAAACTCTATTCAGAGAAAATTCTGGTGGGGTCATAAAACAAGTAAGGGGCTCAACTTCTTAGCTTGGGATTCTTTCAATAAATCAAAACAGAATGGAGGATTAGCTTTCCGTAATCTAGAACAGTTTAATAATGCTTTAATAACTAAACTAGCATGGAGGTTGTGCACAGAATCAAAAAAGTTGTGGGTTCAAATATTAAAGCCTAAGTATGCTCCTTACTGTGATTTTCTACATTTACAAGAGGAGCATAACAATTCTTTTTGGATATGGAAGGGGATATAACATGGTTTAAAATATGTGAGACAACACCATAGATGGGCAATAAGATGTGGAACCAAAGTGTTAGTTTGGTATGATAAATAGGTTTATGGCCTCACAGATCCACCAACACCAAAACAAACTTTTCTTGAGCCTGCTAGAATTGTATATGTTGCAGATTTAATGCTGAAAAGTCCAAGAAGATGGAATGTTCCCCTCATTCGGGAACTTTTCGAGTCTCATACAGCTCAGCTAATTCTGAACATGTACATTCCCCAACAAGTAGAAGATATACTTGTTTGGGAACCAAACATAACATGAACATTTACTGTTAAATCAGCATACAAGGTTTTAGCTCGTGCAGGAAATGATACTCAAGAGCAATCTCATCAAATATCAAACTTGGTCTGGAAAAAACTTTGGAGTATGAATGATCCTCATAAAGTAAAACTTTTTATTTGGAAGTGTTTAAAAGGCATAGTTCCCACTCTAGTCAAAATTAGCAACTATAAAGCAGGCATTGACACCTTATATCCTCACCGTGGAGCAGAAAGTGAAACTGTAGAGCATCTTTTAATCACTTGCGCATATTCATCTTCAGTTTGGCTTGATATGAGTGTTAATGTTTCCAACATTCAGGATCAAAAAACTTCAATCACCAACTGGATAACAAGTTGGTTCACTTCTTCTCAACATGTTAACAGTGAAGAGCAAAACAACTGGACTTTGAGGCCCGATGATTCTGTTTGGCAAATATGGAAGAACATATGTGATAAGATATTTCAAAACAAAAACCCAAATAGGTGGATCACAATAAATAATATAATATGGTTACCCAAATAATCAATGTTCAACAGATTATCAACAACATAAAGCAGTTATAAATAATAATGTTTGTTGGTCACCACCTGTAGATAATCAGCTTAAGATAAATATTGATGCTTCTTTTGATGATAAAATGAAATTTTTTGGAGTTGGTCTGATTATTCGAGATTCTACAGGTACAAGCAGAGGCATCAGAGGCAGGTACTTCGATGGAGGACTAGATCCAGAGCAGGCGGAATGCTTGGCCATAAAAGAAGCATTAAACTGGGCCAACAACTTTCATTGTGTTAATCTTCTACTTGAATCTGACTGTCAAAATGTTGTTTCTTCAGTTAATGATGCTACCCCACTTGTACATTGGATCCATCAGGGGCTTGTAAATGAAATAAAGCATCAACTATCTACTAGAGTAGGTACTACTATAAGATATGTAAGAAGATCAGTAACAATGTTGCTCATATAATAGCCAACAGAGCTAGAACTTTAAGAGCATCTTTTGATATTTTGGACAATATCCCAGCAGAAATAGATGAAGCTATAAGGGATGATGTTGTAAACCTGAAGTTATGTACTTAATTTTAGTTTAATGAAGTTCAGTTTCAAAAAAAAATTACTCTATTAACACCTACAGGCGGATAACACGGCCCCACCAATTAATCGAAAAAGACTAATAGCACCACGTAGCGGGGGTAGACATTTATTTAAGGACTAGAGTCAAACTTGTGAGCTAGATTCCTAGCTAGAAAATCCCATCCCAAAAGAAAGAGAAGGATTTAAGTGACATTCCTAGCTAATATGGTAGCTTCGGAATCTGGATGTCCGATCTCTTGGTTCTTGGTAGACTGAAATGATTGGAATCTTTGACATTACTTGCCGTTGGAATCGATTTCAAGGAATTTTTTTAAGCAACTTTAAGGAAGCGAATCTACACCACCGTGATTGGAAGAAAATGAAGGATTAGTGTTCCCCAAAAGTTCAGGAAATGAACCATACACTATGTGAACACCTAGCATCACTGCTCCACGTTTACCTAGATCCTAAAGATAGAGTAATTTTGAAGGGTTCCAAACACTTTGGCTGCTAGTAATACCTCTAAAAGGTATTTTAATACTACTAAAATATACACAAAATTGGTTAAATAGCCCAAAAATAATAATTTTTGGGTGAAAAAGACAACCAAAATTTGATATTGTTTATATATCCATGAAGATAAAAGATATTTTTTAAATATCCAAACTTGGGTATTTTACCCAGAATTTTTAAGTTTAGTACAATTGTTTTTACAGAAATGGACCAATATGCCCTGAAAGTATATCTTCCCACGATGAAGAACTAAATATAACATGGAAAAAAAAAAAATGGTGGGTTTGGATGTAGGATTTTAAAGGTGAGATTTACGGGTCCAGGGGATTTGGTGGAATTATGTTTCCTTCAATACGTTTGGTTACCCAAATCCCTGGAATCACGTTTCCAATGGGAATCAGTTTTCCAGCAAATCCTCCATATGATATCCGACCCTCCCCCTAAGATTTGCTGGGAAACTTATCAAGGGATTTATGGACCCACTTTTTTTAACTCTAAATCTCATACATATACAATTTTAAAATTCTGAGGGTAATGCCAAACATTATATGTACTTTGAAACAAGATACTCTATGAATCCTAAGAATTTTAAATGGTTGTTTATGGGTTGATGGTGGATTTTCATTTAAGGTTAAATTTGTAAAAACCGGAAAAATTATGCGCTGACATCTTGTAAAAGATAAAGCCATTAATAAGTGTTGGATACTCCCTCACTTAATTCACCAAGAATGTTTGTCGATGACGATGGTGGAGATCTTGGAGGAAGTTTGGATCTGGTTTTGATGGGGCAGAGGAAGAAGATAACGTTGAAAAGTGGTTTTGTATGTGAAATGGGAAAAGATAATGAAGAAGAGGGGGTATAATGGTTTGTATGAATTTTTTTTCTTAACTGTCCATCTCACCCAGACCCTATTTTACCCGTCCAATTGAACCATTGATTAAATTTTTTTTGGGCATATAACCCAATTTCTCTAAAATATATAGACTCTAGAGTACTATACATAGCCTTTGTTGGCGGCTCATGTTTGTAATAAGAACTAATTGATCCAACAATACCTATCAGGTAAGATACTAATCAGAAGAAGCTAGCTTATCATAAGAAAGCTACTAACCCTTTTTCTTTTTCTTCTTTATGCCAATGGGAAAAAATACATTCTTATTTTATTTTTATTTTTACAGTTTAATCTAAGATTCATCCAATAGAACAAGACCTATGAATTCCACCAAAATTTTCTTTTGATATACAATAGATGTTAGATGGGAAAAACGATGATCGTTAAAGGGAAAGCTGAAATACTTATAGGAAAAGCTAACTTCAGTCGATAATATTTGACTATGTGTTGATTTGGGAAAGCTAGAAACTACTTTTTATATAAAAATAGATACAGTAAAACCTCCACCTAAGAATAGTTTTGGGTTCTTGTAAGAAAATTCTTATAGATAAATTATTTTTATAGAGGGAGGATTCATGGATAATCTTATATGTACACTATTCATCCAAGATTGAACCAATTTTTTTTAGAGTCCAGATGACAATGAATTTGGACCTAATATTTCGATGATATGTTCCTCTTATTAAACTCTAGATTTCTAGCGAAAGGAAAAAGTGACGGAATCTACAATATTGTGATCATACCTTCTCCATTAGTTGTCTGAATGTAGTCATTAAGAATAGAATTATCGTTAACAATATGATTATTTGCTCCACTCTTTGCATAGCATGGATTTTCACCAAAGATATTTGCAGGTGTTAATGTAGCGTGTAGATTACGAGGGAAGATTTATCTTGATAATCAAAATTCAACCTATTAGAGCATTCGAAAGCCAAGTGACTAGCTTCACCACGAATTTGAAAAGGTGCTTTATCTCAGAGTTATAAAAAAAAGGAGGTGGAACAAAACGAAAGTTGGAACAACAAATCTAAAATTTGGTGAATGAGAAACACCTTCATATGAAGAATGAAAAGATCTCCTACCTCTATAATTAGGATTATGAACATCTCTCATCATTGGATTTGGTATATAAAATTGAGAAGGATATGAATTAAGATAATAATTTTGAATATTGTTGTTTACCAAAATATCCTTATTCTCAGAATCTGCAATAATAAACATAGATCTGGAAGAAAGAAAATTCTCCTTACTAAGAAGGAGATTATGAAGCTCTGATGGATATATGACACGAATTGACATCCCGAAATCATCAAGTGAGGATGTCTGTAGTTGCGGGAAATCCCACACTACACCCCTTACTCAATTTTGCCTAATTAATCCATTGAAAGATGTAAGATCAAGAATATTTATTGATTGAATTCATGAAGTGTTTACACAGGAAAATAGAATTACACTTAGAAGTTAAAACACTCTTAAATTTTCTCTCTCCTAATGACTTGCTCCACAGTTTTCCCAAAAGGATCCCCCCTGTACAGACTCATTTAGCCCTTTATATAGGGTAATACATAGTGGATGACAGCTAAGCTACCCTTTATTTTCGGGAATGTCTCGCGAAGTGTCGCAGTGCACAAACATTCACTCTCGCGACACTTCTTAACTCTCGCCGGGTTTGTGTCTTCCAATTGTTTTGGGTGTCGTTATTCATCGCGTCGTTTATTGTAGCTCCTGCGACTCCCTCGCGACACCGTCGTTTATTAATCTCGCGAGCCTTGTGCGTTGCGATATTATGATCCTACATCTTGCCTCTTTTTCCTTGAATATTGCTTAACAAGCGATCTTTAAGGAAAAATCTATTAATGGTAGCGATCTTTGATTTTGTTGATGAAGGAACGAGCAAAAGAATACTTTCCTTGAAAAGTACGTACTTGCCTCTATTCTTTTGCAAAGTTAGAAGCTTTTTTTGAGATATATACGAGTATCGTCTCTATCTCTCCTCATATTCTCTGCGAGGAGAAGAGTATCTTAAGATTTTTACAATATTGTTGCAGCATTTGCTTATCTTTAGATTCTTCATTTTGTACTTTTACACGTTTTTGATTATTAATGTCTTCTCTTGACACGTCTCTTTCAACCGCTTTTTCTTGACCGTTCATGTCTCTTCGCATTAAATGACCTCGTTTTCTCGAGGATCTTTTTCCCTATATATAGTTTTCTTTTCCTTCCTTTTCATTCTTTAGTTTCTCTCTGCAACTTTTCTTTGACTCTCTCCTTCCGCAATTTGCGCTCCTTTCTCTGTAAATCCTTTCTTCATCCCTTCTAACGTTGATCCTAATCTTTAACCTCCCATCCATTCCCATCACCGATAATGGCTTCCATTAGTCGTGCATACAAAGCTTCTTTTGATGAAGTTCAGCGAAGTTGCTCGAGAAGGTTTCACTCTATCAACCATTCAAGAATCTTCATCTATTCTTTCTGCAAAGTTATTTTACGATCATCAATGTGATGATCAAAAGATTATAGTCTTGCTAGGTCGGCTTCTCGCGGGACTTCCCATTCCCTTGTACAATCTGAGATGCCTTTATTTTATGAAATCTTGGCCCATGAAAAATTCTCTCAGGGCTGTTTATCAATTGAGTGGCGATTGCATTCGCCTAATGCTTGAGTTCGCGAATCGTGGTGCTCGGCAAAGGATCTTTATACCCTACTCTTTGTTAGACACCCCGATTTCACGGACTTGGAAATAGGCTGGAGAAGTACACTTTGTAGAGAGCTTTTTTGAAAACTATTCAAAGTGATAAAGATGATTAATGCGAAATCTCATTTGGGGCATTCGCACGAAAAGAAGGATAATGTCCACGAGGATAAATTGCTCATGCGGGATATTGATTGGCACCGGGCAATAATACTACTCCTCGCCACTCCAAAGATGAGAAGTGGTGGGTTGTACCCTTGATTTTAAATGGCCCTTACATCGCGGGTCCACATGTTCTTCTGCGAATCTCGCGAGGATATCACCCTTGGGAATTCAAATGGCACGATAAGGCAAATGAGGTATGTTTCCCATTTTAAATCTTGCCTTTGCAACTTTCTTTTTATATATGTTGAGTTTGTAAAACTTCTCGGATCGCCAAATTGAGAAGAAAGTACAAGGATAATCCGTTGGAGAGTACTACGACCATACTTGATCGCTTACGAGTGAAGTAAGAAACATTTCCTTTGTTATTTGAAACAATATTGTTGCCTCTGTTTCTTATCTTTGACCGTATGTGAAGGTTGAAGTCAAGAAGCCAGAGCATGAAGATTAAAAGTAAAGGTAAAACTGTAGTTCGCAAGGGTAAATCTTCGCTCCATTAACTAAGAAGCGAAAGGTCCAATCTTCTTCTCGCCTTAGCTCAAACTCGAATCTTGGCCGACGAGGATAATCATGACTCGAATCCTTCTCTCCAAGAAGATTCCGTCGACCGGTTCTTCTATGGATCAGTTATCTAGCATCTTCTCAGATCAAGTTTCCAAGGAATGGGAGATGCTCCCTAACTTCTCTTTGCGGGGCTCTCCATAGCAAACGTGTGTAATGCTACTTTATTAGAGGGCAATAATTCTTTCAATGGAGCCTCTAGAATTGTGTCTCCTGACTTCTTGAATGCACTTGGATCTTTGGTACGTATGCAGTCGTATTTCCCTTTTAAATTTTTAAATATATGTGTATTAATGATTTTTCTATCTTCTTTTATAGGTTGGAAGAACTTCTTTTGTAGTTGCCTCAGATCTCGAGAGAAGACGCAACAATCTTGAAAAGAAGAATTTGCAATTGAGCAAGAAGATTCAAGAATTAGAGACGAAGGCTGCGTCATCTCGCGATAAAGACGAGAGAATTCAAAAGTTAAATACCGAACTTGACTCCCAAAGGGATAGGGTGTCCACTCTTCAGAACGCTAATCAACAGCTTTATGGTATAAGATTTTACTTCCTTTTATCATTTCTATTTTATCGGTTGCATATTGCTGCCTAACTTATTACCTTCGCAGATGTATATAATCTCTCCGATGAGGCTATTCTTCTCCATACATTTCCTGAACCTATGGATAATGATCTTCTTCTCGCCCACCTCAATCAATCTCTAAGTAGTTCCTCCAATAAAACTAACCTCCTTTCATTAAAGGATCTTCAATCCAAATATCATCTCTTGGAGATCGAACACAGATCTAGTTTAAATTTAACTAATCGCTTTAAACGAATGTACCTTGATTCCGAAGAAAATCAAGACTTTAAGGAAGAAAATTAGTAATCTCATAGATGAGAACGATCGCATTACTAACGAGAGGTGCACGAGGCATTAGCCGAATTCCACAAATCTCTTCTTGATGTGCAAGTTGAACGAGATGAACTCCTTCATCGAATACCATGTAAGCGGCGAAAGAGCAAGTTCGTTCTCTTCTCGTTATTAATAGTGATGATGAATTCGCACAGGGCTGCGAAAGTTTTAGATAATGCCGGGAATAACCTAGGTGTTGATGTTAGTCTTCACACCGAGCATACTTCCTTGATTAAAGATATGATATCCGATAGAGAAGGTTATTTATTATACCTTCGCTTCTTACTACGTAGTATTGCTTGTAAATTATTAACTTGTTGTTACTTATTTGCGAGAATGCGAGAAGAGGCTTCGAGGTTAGAATTAGAGAGCTTGAATCAAAAGAACAACTCGCCAGAATTTTCCAACGAGAATTGAAGAACTCGAAACCGAAAAAGAGCATTTCCATGAAAGAATCTCTCCTTCGAGAATAGATATTCCAAGTTGAAGAAACAATTTCTAACGACAGGTGGAGAACTTTAATAATGATGCTTGTTCGTTTTTGTGGAGGTATGGAGTATGTTTGTAAGAACCACAATATCCCTCCGCATTCATATCCCCTGTCTCCTTGAAAAGGTTCTGAGAATCTGCTGTCTCGGAGCGTTTCGATAGCGAGGCTGGCGAAGAAGAAAATTACGGCGATGAGAATAATCGGATCAAGAATCGAGATGAAGAAGAAGAATCACCAAAGAGATAACTCTTTTTGTTTTCTTTCTCTGCTTGTAATATCTGTACATTTCTGTATCCTTATTATAGTGTATTTCTTGGATTTTTCCCCCCTGAATTCAATCTTCACTCCCCTTTTTTTTTTTTTTTTTTTTGTAGTTCTTCCTTGTAATATAATTGGCTAACATTATTGATGTATAACTCTTTCATCAGAAGATGAATAACAATATTCCATCTTTTCCATTCCCATACTTGCCTCTGTTATTTATCTTCAGATGGAAGATTTTAGCTGTCATCCTGTATATGGTTGAATAATAATTTTATTGTTATTGAAATGTATTGTTGCGACGGGGTCGCAGGTATCTTCATAAATCAAGAATTTTACTTGTCTTGCCTTATCTTCATAAATGTATTTTATCTCTTCTCATTGCGACAAGGTCGCAAGCCGCCTTACATTTTCAAGTAAGGGCCCATTGACCCCGCCTAGTCATTTTTGTGTGGTCTTAAGAGTTAGACCTCCCTAATTAGAGTCTTCCCCTGCCACCTTTTATTGCGACAAAATCGCAGGACGTCTTTACACTTGCATGTAAAGACCCATTGATCTTGCCTTATCATTTTCCAAGTATTTTTGCCTCTGCGAGGATGTTTTAGTTGCGACAATATGACAGGCCTATATATCCTTGCGAACACATAGCCCCATGACATTGCCGTCGTGCGACGAAATCGCAGGACGTCCGTACACTTTCGTGTAAAGACCCATTGATCTCGCCTTACCCTCGCGTTAGTATTATAGCCTCTGCAGGATCATTGCACAAATATGACGAGCCTAAATTCTCTTGCGAAAACATAGCCTTATGACATTTGCGTCTGTTTTGACACCCCCTAATGGAGAGCGTCGCCCTTATCATCTCCCGGTTGCCCCTTCAAGGAGGCGAAACATCGGCCATACAAGACTAGCTCCTCCCATCCGGTCTTAACAACAACTGTTGTTTTTATGACCTCTTATCCCTTATACCTATATGGTTTATGGTTACGAGACCTCGCACCCTAAGTGGAGTTTTCTTCGGGCGAGTGCAACATATGCCAAGACTTGCCAAGAATGGCCAGGGTAGGTTCATCCATCCGGGCACTGCGGCTCAACCGTGTACCTCGACGCCTTGAGCATACACTGACTCCTAAGAAGAGACCCTCGGTCGCCCAACCGGTATAACCTTATATATATAGTTGGGAATCCAAGGTACCTCTTCCGGATAGGCTTTCATGGGCCCCAAATTTTCATGACTCGGGCTTCGGGAGCGGTGTAACCTTCCCCCGAGCCATGTCGAGAGATACCCCCTTATATGACGCACTTTAGGTCTTACATTTGCCTCTTACGAAATGTTATTCGCGAACTAGGTGTACGCCATAAAGGTTCGTCCCATTCATTTACTCATTCATCTTTGTTAAATCATTCAATCATTCATGTTTCATTATTTGTTAATATTTGTTTGCGAAGTATTCGCAAAATTCCATTTCATTTGTTGTGTCTTTATCTCTTTCTTAATCGAATTCTCATTTACCCTTGATCGCAAGATTCTCGCACATCATTACTTCAATTGCTACTTTTCCTCCTGCTTTTGTTGACTATTCACTTCTTATGCCTTTTGTTCCTCATATCCTTCGCTTCTTTATTATCATAACATTCACTGTTTCTAGGCATTCACCTCGCGAGGTATGTTCAGTCCTTACTTCTATAACATCTACCATCAGTTTTTCCTTTCTCTGCTCATCTCTCACATGTTGCTTCCAACCCTTTCTTTTGGCATTTCTTTCTTCGCAGCTTTCTACATCGACCTCATGACATTGCTGTGACTCCTTCCAATCTCCCTGTATAATACCAATGCCATTTGGATGTGGAAATTTTATACATTGATGATATGTTGATGCGACTCCCAAGATTTCATGAAGCCATGGCCTCCCAATCAGCGCATTATATGGAGATTCCACGTCAACCACACGAATAAGATATCGATTGATAATCCTTGTAGAGGTATTCTCATGTGAACCTCTCCCTTTGGTTTGTTTGCGGTGCCATTAAAGCCATATATCTTATATGTCGAGGGATCAAATCCTCATCTTTTCCTCCCATCGTCCCTGTAAGTATGGTAAAAGAGAATATTCACCTAGAACTTCCTGTCGATTAGGATTCGGTTGATCGCCCAACAAGATTCTGCC
The DNA here is from genome assembly GCA_023531295.1 of Papaver armeniacum. Lineage (NCBI taxonomy): Eukaryota > Viridiplantae > Streptophyta > Magnoliopsida > Ranunculales > Papaveraceae > Papaver > Papaver armeniacum. The sequence continues at coordinate 31,168 of JAJJWW010015529.1, read as the reverse complement.
TCATCATCTTCCCCATCAACTGGTTTCGGGTTAATCTCTAGTTTCACAACCAATGGGCTATCATGTGTTTCTCTTCCTTTTGGTACTTCATTTGCAGAGAAAGAAATAGTCTTCAGTGCCACTTTTCTAATCGTCGTTCTCGCTTGGACTCATTATTTCTTTATCATTAGCATCTCTCATAAAGACTCTACTGAGCACGTTGTCATGAAAATCTTCGATTGTGCGATAAGAGTGGACGATAGAGTTGCAATTCAAATTTTTAGCTTTTGTTCCGACCTCTATCACAAATGTTTCCTTTCCTTTCGCTGACACTGTTCTGTGCATTTCTGGTGGTGGTGGTAATGTCTGGCCTTTTTCTCTCCTTTTAGAAAGTGATTCAGCTTCCCTTGATCAATCATCCTGAGAATAATTCTCTTTACGTTTACTGGCAATCGTTTGTTTGATGTCCATGGAAGCGATGGTAAGAACAAAACGACTGGTGGTGGTTCCATCCCCGCGTTCCAAGGTGCTGGTACATCTTCCATCACAAGTATAGCCTCCCGGATCTTCTCCACACTAGCATTCAAAGTGGAGGCATCTTAATTGGTTCCCATACTATTCTCGCGGCTTCTCTCGCCCTCCATGGTTATATTGCCTTCGTCCACCGTAAGTTTCTTGCACATGATCTAGCCTTTGAATCTTATTATTGTCATTACGGTTGTAGTAATTCCTTTCTTGTTCAAACTCCTCCTGGTCATGGCTTCCCATGGCTACTATCTTCCGCCGTCCCTCATCATTGCCTTCCCCTTGCTTTGTCCTTGCGAAGTGCTCGCCACTTTGTATTGATGAACTGAGGTAACAAGCTTGCGTTCGCAGCATTCGAGTTTGTGTTCGCGATCGGATAAGAATTCATTTCATTCTGTCTTTCTTCTAAGGCGATATATTCTTCCTGTAATTCTCGTAGTTCTGCCATCGTGATTGTATTTTTAACTCTAAAAATTTGAATGTATAACAAGTTAGTCGCGAAGAGAGCATTCACAAATGAGAGGATGAGATATCTTTCCTCAACCCGTCCCCGCCATTTCGCTACACATGGTTCTCCATCTTATTGTCAACTTCCTTAAGCTCTCGCCAACCCTTTGTTTCAACCCGAATACATCTTCAATACCTGGTCGTGAAGAGTTGTTACTTATGTATGCTCCCAGGAATGTGGCTTGTAAATGATTAAATGATGTGATTGTGTTCCTTGGTAGACCCTCAAACCATTTTAGTGCTTCTCCAATTAGGCTTGATGCGAAATATTTACACAGTATAGCATCATGATTCTCCCACTGCAACATACACCTCATATAGGCCTTGATATGTTGTACCGCACAGGTTGTTCCATCGAAGATGTTTGTTAATGCAGGGAGATTGCACTTGGGAGGTATTCCTCCCATCTGTACTTCTAGCGTGAAGGGGTTCTTCGCAGCTTCTGCGATGGCTTCGTCCAATTGTTTCCTTCCTCCTTCCCTTCTACTGTTCAAACAATCCTCTCATTTCAAACAGTTCTCTTAAGATTTGTTCATTTGCCTCGAAATTTGACTCTCTTGGTCTTTTTTAGCTCTGCTCTCCTTCTTCGCTCGTGCTGTTTTGACCTTCTTGCTCGTTATTTTCTTCTCTCCTTTCCCTGCGACGCTCTTCTTCGTTTCTTTCTTCAATTCGCACGCCATTATATCGGTTGTTCTCTCTTCTTGGTCTGTCTCTCGGCTCTCACTGCGCCCTCTCATATTCTTTATTAATATTTCTATTGGTACGATTTTGTTCCCTCCTTCTTTCTCGGTTATCATGGTTATTCTGCCGGATTGCCTCCTCTATCTCTTGATTTTCCATTTCTTCTCTTAGCCTTTCTCTCTCGCGAGCTAGCCGCGCTTGTTCAATGTAGTGTCTCTCAATGTCATCCTCGATCTCTCGGTTTCTTCTCGGTTCTTCTCTCCGTGCAAGATTATTCTCCCTTCAAAGTGGGTCATTCGGTTCTTGGAGTTGCATGTTTCCTTGATTTTCCCTATTCCGCTCATTTTGAAGATTTTCGGGTTGAGGAATATAACGATCTTCTATTTCCCCTCTTCTCTCGCCATGCTCTGTACTCGGATTTTGTGTTTCTTCCTCGGTACTTTCTGTTGGTAAAACTCTCCTTCTCTCTTCTCTATTCGATCTTGAACTTGATCTCACGCTACTTCTAGATCTCCTATTTTGCAACCTCATATTTTCCATCCTCAATTCATGATTCTGTCTTGTCAAGTTTGCTCGTTCCTCTGCCTCTAGCCGTCTCTCTTCGTGTATTGTTTGTCTCAATCTTTCTAATGTTTGTGATTTCTTCGTTTTCTCCATTCATTCCTTGCTCTCCTTGTCCATTGTTCACCAGTGCTGCTCCTCTTCTCTCTCGTCTTTGAATCGGATCTCCAAGTATGTACACTTACTCTATCATAATCCTCGGCCGCGTTTGCTCTGGGGAGATTGGTGGCTGATTTTGATCTTCTCCATCATTTCTCCTATTCATCCTTGATGACTCTCCCCCTTTCATTCCTCCTTTCTCCAAAGAAGTCTCCCACTTCTTCTTACAATCGTTGGTTGCCCTTGTACATTTCTTCTTCTAGCCATTTTTCTTTTTCAATGAATTCTTGAGTATCTTCTCCAAATCCTTTTTCTGTTAATCCAAATTCTTTCCAATTTCTACGTCAATCACTGCTCCGTCCCTGTTTCTAGCGCATATGTAGTTGCGGGAAATCCCACACTACACCCCTTACTCAATTTTGCCTAATTAATCCATTGAAAGATGTAAGATCAAGAATATTTATTGATTGAATTCATGAAGTGTTTACACGGGAAAATAGAATTACACTTAGAAGTTAAAACACTCTTAAATTTTCTCTCTCCTAATGACTTGCTCCACAGTTTTCCCAAAAGGATCCCCCTGTACAGACTCATTTAGCCCTTTATATAGGGTAATACATAGTGGATGACAGCTAAGCTACCCTTTATTTTCGGGAATGTCTCGCGAAGTGTCGCAGGTGCACAAACATTCACTCTCGCGACACTTCTTAACTCTCGCCAGGTTTTGTGTCTTCCAATTGTTTTGGGTGTCGTTATTCATCGCGTCGTTTATTGTAGCTCCCTGCGACTCCCTCGCGACACCGCTGCGTTTATTAATCTCGCGAGCCTTGTACGTTGCGATATTATGATCCTACAATGTCAAACCTGTTACTGTGTTGACAACAATCTTATTGTCACTTACAATCGAACCAACAACATCTAAAACATTAACAACTAGTGAAAAACGATTTCCCAAACGAATTGACTCTAATTTTGTGCGTAGCTTAATAATATGAGTTGCAGAGTCTTGTGAAAAATGATTTTGAATGTTACTTCATAGCGTACAAGAGGTAGAAATACTTGCAAAGTAGGAAATGACAGAATCTGACATTGTTGAGTACAAAAGAAGAAGAATAGTGGAATCCTCATCTTTCCGGATAAGATAAAATGGATCATTTTGCATTTGTACAACCTCTAGCACCAGTAATGTAATCTGTAGCGTGGAACTTGTTGAGAAGAGAAAGAATAAAAAAATTCCAGGTTAAAAAGTTGTCTTCTTTAGTAATAATTTTAGCTAGTTTATGTAGAGGAACTTTGGAGATGGATTTAGAAGAATCCATAGGTTAAGAGATGATGATAAAGAAAATAAAAGAGATCTAATGATTAAAACTGGAATAAAAAATCAAGAAAGATAAAAATCAAGATCATCTGAGAAACACAATAGGCGAGTGAATTCAGATCGAAAGAACAAGATTGAAATACAAAGTAGTGGAAGAAGAATCGTTCTTATGAAAAACTGTAGGTTTGAGCTCAGAATGAAGCCATTAATGGTGAAGGTAAAACTTTGATTGAGTTTTACCTCTGATATCGACATAGATGAATTATGTTTCTCATTTCACAGAAAATATAACTTGATTATGGAACAAAACCGACAAAGGTATGTGAAGACTGGCTATTCTACTCAAATTATCTACCAATCTATCTACTGAGACATGTTGTATGACTTTAGTATTATGATGAACATTGCAAAGAAGATTGCAAGCTATAAGGAGTAGTCAAGTTAGTCCTTAAAGTTCACAAACTGTTTGACCAGTTCACGAACTTGAACTTATAAATGTAAAGACTTGATTTGTATTATCTAAATTAACTTGCATACACAAACTTAAATGGTCAGTTCGCGAACTAGTCGATTTTGGGATAGTACTGGATACTATTTATTTCAGCATACACGAATTAATTTCTCAGTTCACGAACTAGTTGTGTTTTTATGTTTCATGTACACTTTTTATTTTCAAGTACACAAACAGTTTCGCATGGTTCATGAACTTGTCCATATAAAAACTCCAAACTTACGATATGAATTTTTAGTTCACAAACTATTTTGACAGTTCACGAACGGACTTAGTCTTGTGACAAATTAAGCTTGTCGGTTTCAGAACTACTTAACAGTGGCTCTCTGGTAAACAATATGGTACGTGCACTTTGGTTGCAAACATATTCTTTGTAATTCAAAGTAAACTTCTCACATTCTTTCATGCATAATCTACATAGAGAAGTTTCACTTACTTGGCAGTTCTATACAAGGCAATAGTTCATGACCTTACAGCATCTCCAACGGGAGGTTGTGATGTGCCTGTTTTAACAGAATAGGTTACTTTTCTTGAAAAACCATCTCCAACGGGATCTTAAAGAGAGGATGTGAAGCTTATGTGGAAGGCGGTTGGATTTACATCCGCTAACCCATCCTCTGGTTTTTGAGGATCTCTTAGAGATTTAAACAATCCAAAAGGTATTTAGTTGCCTAATATTTAGGAAAAAGAATATTTGTGCCTATCAATATATGGCAACTGTAATATTGCTTCCTCACATTGTTAATGGTTGGAGATCATTATCTTAAACTTCCTAAAACTAAGGAAATTTTCAATAAAAGTGCACAAATTCACCCATCCGCATATGAAGGACACTGATGTCTCATTGGAGATGCTCTTAGCTTTGTTTGTAAGCTACCAAGGTTATTCATCAATATAAATAGAGGACTCCTTTCATACTAGAAACTTAATCCTGAAATTTCTGTGACCTAGTTGTAGACTAGAGTCGTTCTCTAAAAACCAAGGTTTCTTCTGAGAGACTTTAAAGATTTCTAAGGGATTCACGAAGCTCGGTCGGACTATCTCTTACATGATGGTTCTTGTTATCTGTATCTTGTTCTTATTGATCTTCTAAGTTCTCAAAACTTTAGATTAGGAATTTGATTGATAGAAATCACAAAGTTCTCTTCGTCTCAGACTTTGTGATTCCACAAGAGAGAATTCTAAATCATTTATGGCGAGACTTGCTTGAATTGTTCTTGTGGGGTGGTAATGATCAAGGCTTCTCTTTAAGAGTATAAGTGTACCAGATCCTTGAGGATTGCTGGACTTATCCTATTGCGGACAGATCTCCGGACCTTGATTGAAACATATCTAAAGAAAACCAAATAGGCTTTCTGTTAGAGGTAGATTAGTCTTAAAAGTCTTCATTTAGGTTGAAGCAACTCCTAGCTAGGCCTGTAAATCGTGTTGTTTAGGGTCTTCCGCATTATATTGTTTATCTTATAATTTACGGTCTCTTGTTTTATTTTATTTTCCGCATTATATTGTTTATCTTATAATTGAAATATCACAAGTAGTACGTTAAAATAACCTAGACAGTTTTTAAGCCTATAAGATTATATTGTTACAAGTAGAACCTCTAAGATTTATTCTTGAGAATTTGTATCCTGAAAGAAAGATTACAAGACTTTTTCTTAAAGGAATTCAGCTCGTACTGTTCGGGTACAAACCATGATATTATTTGGATATTGATTTCTAAGATCGTCCAAGTTAAACTTGTCTTCATATCAAGTATCGTATCTTTACTGTTGATCTGTGCTACTGATGAAACAAGTTTGTCCATCCATATTTCCGAATTAAAATTAGGTTATTTACTCGGTACTCCCTCTTTTTCAATAACAGACTGGGTGATTATTAGAGAGAACTTGTAAATTCTTGATTTGTTCGAGTTTTGTGAAATTTTCTCGTGATCAAATTGTCGAAGAAACCGATCCTCTGACATACTGTACATGATATGGAAGACGGACAAACGTTAGCAATCACACACCACCAAGATTTAAGTAGAAAATTTTCTTCAATGAAACTAAGAGCAGTTCATATGGAATGAACAAACTTGGAGTTTGTTCATTTTGCTCCCACTATGGAATGAACAAACATGAAAAATGGATGTTCAAATCAACAAATCTGATGGTTTGAACATTGAGTCGGAACATCCAGCGCGCGTCTGTGGTAAAGACGGGCGCCATTTATATAAATGCTGGCGTCAGAACTAATAACTCCCGCGCTATTATCTCCAGCGCGCGTCAGAACAAATAACTCCAGCGTCATTAACTATGACGCCAACAGCTGAATCTGAACGGCTCCGGAACTCTTTGATCCAACGGCTACATTTTCTGAAATCTATAAATACTCCTCATTTCAACTCTAAATTCACACATTCTACACATTCTTCCTTCTCAAATAATCTACAAAAATGTCTCATAGAGTTCGTAATGTTAGATTCACTAAAGAAGAGGATTTAGCTATTTGCAGAGCCTACGTTTTTCAAATAGAAGATGTTGCCGCTGATATTGCTACCGGTAGGAATGTATCACAATCGACGTTATGGCAGAAAGTTTTTGAAATGTTCGCTGCTGAAACGATGAACATTAATATGCGTGATTGTCAGGGATTGGCGCATCGTTTTAGTGTAATTAGTTGTAATGTATCGTAGTTCATCGCTCAACTAATGGAGAATCACAAAAATAAGTTCAACGGTGAAGCCGAACATGAAGTGGAACCCAGAACTCTAGCGATGTGGCCATCATCTCACCGTGGTCGTCAGTTTGAATTCCATGCTTGTTTCAACATTCTTAGGGTGCTCATCAAATACGATCCCTACATCGCCCTAGGAATTCCACCACCCGTCGAGAACTGACGCCGCCTATGTAGTAGTTGTTTTAATCTGATGTATTTATTTTATTCTCATGTATGGTGTGGTTGTTCAATGCAGTATGATTTTATTTATGAAATTGATGGTGCAATGTTTAATCGTAATAACACAAAATAAACAACAAATTAAATAACATAATACCATAGTGAATCGATTTGTCATACAACTTCAATAAGCCCACTCCACCAAAAAACACCTAGGACATTCCCAAAAATGCCTTCCATATGTGTCTTCTTTAGAAGAAGTCTGCAAATGCATAAAAGTCCTGCAACCGGGCTTTGAGCATGAACTGATTCTCTGTGGACAATGTTTGTATTCGTGATCTCCATATCCACAATGCTTGCAGTGTAGTAACTCTTTCTTCAATTTGGCTTTAAGTTTGAAGTTTTTGCAGAGTGTTGCAATCTTTTCTTCTTCTTCTTCTTTTTTAATCTTCATAGCATCATCTAGCATATGTGGTTCCTATGGACAGTTGGGATCTTGACATTGCAAATACCTGAGATTTTCCGGTTGTGATTCAATGACCATTCTGATGCGTGAACAACCTTCCCGCGGACACTTTGAATACATCCAGGGGCATTGCATAAGACTGTGGTTATCCATGAAACATAATTGACAAACCTCTTTTGCATCGACACAAAATATTTGCTTCACTTTGCCTTTAAAAAACATGGTGGATTTTGAGAAAGAAATCCGTTGGTTTGGTTGAGAGGCACTCCTAGTGTGTCGTATTTATAACAAGAAAATAGGCGTTGGTAATTCAAACGGGCGGTTTTAGTAAAGTCGCACGGTTTTACTCCAAACGCCAAATTCTTAGGTAATTCAAATGGGCGCCCAAAGGAATGTCGCGGGCGTTGTTACTTCAAACGCCAACGGCTTCCAACAGCTAAACTTTGTTTCTCGACCTATAAATTTCTTTCCTCCCATCTCCAAAATCACATCTCCTTCTTCTTTTTTTTTTGCTAAAGCTCTTAATCTCTCCCACTCTGCAGAAATGTCTGTTAGAAATCGTGGTCCCAAATTTACTGAAGAAGAGGATATAATTATATGCAAAGCATATTTTTTTCATAGGGTAATAATTGGTATGGGCTTTCATCAAGACACTTATTTTTGGGAGAACGTTTTCTCAATGTTCGTCTCACTGACGGGAAACCCAGGAAACCGAGATGCTCGTCGATTGCGTGCTCGTTTTCAATCTATTAGGCTTTCAGTCCAGCAATTTGTTGCTCTGGTAATGGAAATTGATCGAGAAAAGTTCATCGGTGTAACTGAAGATGAAGTCATCCAAATAGCTCTTGATAATTGGGAGGAAGCTCAGGGCAAACCTTTTCGTTACGAAGCGTGTTTTAGAATTCTAAAAGATGGTCCATCTCAAGCACATCGTTATTTCACTCGAATGCCGCTTCCGGTCTTTACAATGGAAGAAGATGTTACTCTTGTTCGATGTTGGATACATCGTTTGAGGAGACCAATGAACAATGACAATTTCTGGGAAAGAATATTGGGACATTTTGTAGCATCGCGGAACGCAAGCATAAGAAACACTAAGAGCCTAGAACTAAGAATTGCATTCATCACTAATGAAATCAAACATTATAAGGAAGTTTTGTGGATGGTTCACCGTAGCTATTCTGGATTATCCAACGAAGAACTGGTGAGTATCTTCCCTTTTTCCTCACTGGTGAACTGCATTATAAATATCTAAAATTGTTTTTTTCTATGTTTTACAGAAAACCATCGCTCTGACCAAGTTTACTGAAGAAAGCGGAAGAGAGTTTAAGCATTTTGAATGCTATGAACTCTACAGAGAGAATGTCGCTGGATTTGATGTAGTTTGATGTTTTTGTTGTGGTTTATTAAAATGTAGTTTGATGTTATTTGCAAGTTTAAATTGTAATAAATTTCACTTAATCTGAATTGGAAATCTATTTTAAAATATAAACATTTTCATTCATTGATATTACTGCCAATTCTTTTACAAGATATAAACTTTAGAAAATAATAAAAACTTCAATAAAAATCAAGTACAAGTTTTGGCCTCCTGTTTATCTTCATTTGACGTATTTTCCATTCAACGCGCTCTTTGACAGTTTCACCTTTGTTTTTGAATTTTTTTGTTGTTAACTTTCAAAACTGGAGCTCTTCTTTGCCTTTTAACGGAACTTTTTCTTGGAGAAAATTCTAAAACTTCCACTTCCCTTTTACAATTTTCAATCTTTTTAAAACTCCCACATATCTTAGAAACATCAGCTTCAAGTTTTGCATCGCTAAAAAGTGTGATCGCCTTTTCAGCCATTTTAGAAGAGAAAATTCAAGTGAATTTTGGTGTGAGTGAATTGTTTGAAGATGGTGGTAATTTATAGAGGTAAAAAGTGAATTTTGAAATTTAAAAAACTGCCCGTTGGCGTTAGAAGAAAAAACGCCGGCGTCATAGCTTGTGACGCCGCGTTGGACGTTCTGACGCACGCGGTTTTGCTTGTGACGCCAACGTTCGGTCTACGGACTCCAGCTTTTTTACCTGGATCGCTCGCCTATTGATCTGACGCTCACTGTTTTACCATAGTGGAAAATCTAGTTTGGCCATCCACCTGGCTCAACAAACTCATGGGTTTGTTCATTCCCATAGGAAATACTCTAAGGCTTATTTTAGTTGTGTACACCCCAAAGAGAGACTCTCCCTATTGGACCTTTAGGAGTGATTAGGCCCAATACATAGGACTTATGGTGAGTACCTGCCACTATCTCACACATGCCTTGCACTTCTGTCTTCTGCAAATGAAATCCGACTTCGATCACGACCTTCTTCACCCGGATTGGGATTCAGACAGTATGGTTCCCATTTTTGAGTGTGACCGAGATTCCTTCTCAGAGATCCTACACTTTCTTACTCACTCTTCCGAACAAATGTGTGGAGTTCTGGTTGTGTCTCGCCGAATGACCGTATTTTTTTGTACAGAACCTCTACAACTCTGCCGGAAAAATATTAAAGTAAAGAAGAAAAATAACCTCCTCTACTACTCCGCAGTCTGCAATTAGGTAATTCCTCATTCAATTTGCGACACCTTGACTCAGTGTTATGTTCTCCTTGATTTCTATCTACCAATTGATCATTTGATTGTAGGGTTTTCGATCTTTCATTTAGGGTTTTGAGTTTATTTTGTATAGATTGCTACGGATTATGATCATTTCTTGTGTTGTGCATACAAATTATGGTTTTCCTATTTTCTGTGAATATTTTTTCATTTTTTTTTTTTAATGAAAATTTAGGTAGACTCATCTGCTTCATCTAGGATGGTGGAGGAGCCCGCCAGCAAAAGACAGAAGAAAGAATGATAGACCATCAAAAGACTTTTGTCTTGGCCTATCCTTGTCTCTTCCGCGATCGCTCGTGTCCGAATTTGAGAAATTGTATTTGAACATTACAGGTAAATATGATTTTCTTTTAACAAATTTGGTTCTTTGGTGTTCTTTTCATGTGATCTTCATTGATGCTTTCAATTTAATATGCTAGCATTTTTTATTTTTTTACTAGAGATGAGATGTATGGAAGTGACTGGAGATTTCGCTCGTGAGCACATCGTTAATATTGGATGGGATCCTGATGCTTTCTCCGAAATATACCTATACCCTTTGGGAATTGGGTTGACTGCATAGCTTCTGGTCCTCTTGTTTCTATGATTGTGAAGGGAGATGACGCTGTTTAAAAAGTTTGTGAATTCGATATCCAAGAAGCAACAACCACCCTTCTGGATTGTCGAGTAAGCCTAAAACTCATTGCTGTTTTCAATTTATTTCAATTCCAAAACAACGTATTCGCCATTTAGAATCACGACTGTACAAATCCATGTCACAAATTTGTTGTTATGCCAAACCTATAATCCTGCATAATGAGAATTACAGGAAGTCCATGGTGTGCAGAAATGAGGTTGTTGCAAAAAATAGAGACTCAAGAATCAATGGGGTAGATTCGAGAGTCACTATGCGAAACTCTGGTTTCTACTAGATCATCATGTTTCAGTTTTTCTCTTTTAGTGGCAAATGAGTTAGACTACACTTGAGCGGTGACTCTCCATTTTTGGGCCTACAAGAAATCATTGATGATCACTGTCTATATGCATCATAAAGCACTCTCTTGTATCTGATTACGAAAGCTACCAGTTTCTGCCTGTATATATTCATAATGAAGCATCCAACCATGGTAGTTTCAGTGTAGTCAAAATCGCTCTCCAAGGCTGATTACTCGCCGAGTAATCGCTACAGGTTATATGACCGAGGCGATTTCCGATTCCAAGGCATTTCCGATTTTTAGTGATTAAGGCGGCCGATTTGGACCAATTTTTGAGCAAAACGAGTTAACGACTTTTCCGAGTTGGCCTTGTATGCACTGGAATTAGAAAAGCAAATTTTCATAACCCTTAGATGGGAGTTATAAAATAGGAAAACCTCTAAATACATGATAAATACGTTCAATATAACAATATTACACACTTAATTACATGATAGTGTTAAAAATTTAATTTTAATTAGGTACAAATCATGACTCATGAGCAGTAATATATAAATTATTAATAAATAGATTCCGAGTATTAGACCGAGTTTGTGCGATTTCCAAGTCCAAACTTATTGCTCCTCGCTCCAAGCTCCCGAACCGAGTAGCACCGAGGAACGATTTCAACTACTTTGGGTAGTTTACCATATTTGATATCAATGGAGTCTTACAAAGTTCACAAGTAAACCTTTGAGATCTAGATAAGGAAGTGTGAGATGTCAATGAACATTGGGGGAAACTAATAGCCAACAATCATAAGCAAGGACAGGATTTGTCTAAAGGTTAAGTCTCCAAGTCCAAAGCGAATGAGTAGTTTACATGACTCACAGGAGAACCTTTTATCGTTTTGCATGTTTACTTTTAATGGCATCTGTGCATCATATATCTCCATTTCTATCTGGCAGGAGAAAGACAGTCTACACCAGCGATTCATGGGAGGCGAAACCAGAAGATATTGAAATATGGTTCGGTTCCGTTAACTTTATGGTTTCTCATGTTAAATTTCAATGGCATAAAGCCTCTGTCTTTTTCATATATCTCCATTTCTATGTGACAGGAGAGAGTCTGTCTACACCAGCAATTCATGGAGCAGGCAAAAAAAGATATTGATTTGTGGTTCTGTTCCATTGACTTTGACGTAACCATAGACTTTGGCAAAGCAGTTCGTCAAAATAAAAAGGTGGTATTCGTTCTTCCATGCGGGGACATATACAGCCCATTGCGCGAAGTAAAAGATGTATGGAAGCTAGATGCCTCCTACGAGATAAAACAGTAAGTTACTGTGTCAGAGTTTCGAGAATTTCTTAAATTATTTTTTGCTGAAGGGCAACACATTCATGCTAAACATCGAAGAGTTTCTGGATTTTGTTGTAGAACAATATTCAATTGACTTGCTTGCTAGGTAATAAGCGATGTCTTAGGTTGCTCATATGTATATTCAATTGACTTGCTTGCTAAGCAATAAGCGATGTCTTAGTTTGCTCGGCTTTGATATCTTACTATAATAAAGAAAAGACCCCTTTTTTGTGAAGCTTTTTCACATGACAATAATACCCCCATTAACTAAGCTTTTAGTTAATATTTGTATATTTACAGGAATGCCATTGTTTTAAAAATAGATCAAAAAATTAAAACTTAGATATCTTTAAAAATACACATCGATTTTTGCAAAATTGATATATTTGGAAAGCTCTTTAAATTATCTATGTAATGAGTATAAACAAGGATATTAAATTTTTATTTTAAAATTTTTTTTCCCATTATTATCAAATTTGGTGTTGTTAAAAGAATCCAATTCAAGCATGTGCATCGCACATGTGGCCTTACTAGTATAGTATAATGAGAATTACTACGTCAATATGTTACAGATATGCGACTGACAGCGTGGCAAAGTATTAGTCATATTTGTGACTATTTTTCCTTTTACCTTTGCTTGCAATTGCATAAATTCTTCATTGTGCAGTAAACAGATCTCGTGTCCTGCAAAAATCCATTTATATATTTCTCATTACTTGTTAGTTTGTTGTGGTAAGATAACTTACTAGAATCCATGTTTTACTTTTGTAGGATAGTACGGGACTTGGGATTGTTATTGCTATTTTGTTAATGTTTGAACTTTAACCTCATCTAAACATTTGGCCGTGTTAATATTTATGTGTGACAAGTTTCTGAGTCTCTTACACAACAAAGTCGAGTGTCTTTAACACTTACGTCTTACTCTGTCACTGTTCTAGGATAAGAATCAGTGATGATGCTTACATCTTTGTGCTATTTAGATGGCATTTTATGAATTTAGCTACTTAACAAATACTAGCGACACCGGTTATTTCAACAGATTCTTTTCTATGCTTGCATGTATTTGTCTTGAATTTCATTTCTTCATAAATGGGTACAATGATCCCCTATATCCATTTGATGGTTTAAAACCACTGTGATATTCATCCAATGATCGTCTTGCTCACGTAAATTTTTCCTATGAACAAGCTCCTTCTGGTAGACTTTTATGCTGGATATAAATTCTTTTACTCTTCATTTTTTTAGTCCTTCAATTTATCTTATGATTGAACCCTAGAAACCATACTTTTCTTTCAGTTGGTAACCAATGTTTTATGTTTATCACTTCATTGTTAGAGCACGTTTGTGGGTATCTTTCTTTATGTGGTCGGATGCTCAAAACATTAAATCACGCTGTGATTGTCCCATACATGCTGGAATCTGTTTAGCTTTCTAGGTGGCAATGTTCTTGAAAATAAGATAAAGAATGGTGGTCTAATATTTTTATTTTTATTGCTTCTTTGATCTGTTCATTTGACCATTAGATTCTGCCTTCGGTAAATTTGTATTGTTATTGATCTTGTGGCATGAACATGAATAAGGTGTTTCTTGATGTCGTAGAATCTAGTAGGCATAGCATGGGGACAGTTCCTAACGGATTATCATCTGGGTTAAACCCACTGGATGGTGATATCAGTCGAGAAATGGAAATGACCTAGGCTGGCAGTACATAGATAGCCGCAGTAGTTGAGTTCCAAGGTATATACTTAATACTGCAGTAATTAGTTTCTCTATATGTTGGTTAATCACCTTTTGCATTAATTCTTGATTTTATCTTTCAGGGACTTTAAAGCCAAATGTTTTCATGGGAAAGATGTGTGTCTTATTGATCAAGCCTTTAGCTTTCCAGGAGCGTTTTGTTGGTGAAATTTTGGATGCTATTGAGGCCAACTGCACTGGCGTAAGAGGTGTGCTAGTAACCCTGCATCTTTGGTTTTATTTTATCTCGTACTTAATTTTGGCATCCTGCTCAAATTGGTTACGTTGCGGTTGTGTAATTAAAATTTAATGTTAGGTTTAAAGCTTGTGGAAAAGGCTAAACACCCTAGCAAGGCATGGCCTGCTGATTCTGTTTCTTACGGAGATGTGCATGGTGTTGCTGTGGTTGTTTATAATTTAAAATCAAGTTTTAAGATTGTGCCCGGGGATTCAAATATCAAGAATATTAACTTTAGGAATAAAGTGTTTGAAATTAGCAGGTAAGGATTTGTAATGACCACAATTTAATTTTGAATGATTGTTTTTTTTTTTACTCTTTCAGTGGTTTGATGTTTCTGTGTTTCCTTTAAGACTTACAAGCAGTGAGCACGCTCGTTGCACGTCGATGATGCTATTTTTTACTTTAAATAATTTGGTGGTAATTCGACACCATATTTTTTGTTTGAAAATTAGTCGTTGTTTGTACTTAAGAATCAATCATTTGTTTTGTTTTTTTCTTGTATATTTTTTCAATTTTTTTCTAAGGTATGTCTAATTTTAATTTTAAGCTATGTCTAAGTTTTAAGGAGAAAACATATAAGATTTGGAGATATATATAAAAAAAATTGAAAAACAAAAATTTGATATCATTATTTATGCTCATTGCGTAGCTAATTTAAAGGGCTTTCCAAATATATAAAATTTACAAAAATCCGACATATAGTTTAAAAGATATGAGATTTTTAAATATATAAAAAGTGCATTTACTTTTATGTCCCTGTAAACATTCTTTATACCACTTCTTTAAAATATAACGGCTGATAAGAAAGAGGAAGTCTAATGATCTAACGGACAATAACAATACAGTAGAAACTCTATAAATTAATGCTGTCGGGACCATCAAAATTTATTAATTAAACGAGATATTAATTAACCGATAAATTAATAATTATTAATTTATAACTTATAAATAAATTTGTTATCACAAGTTTAGATAAAATTGATGCTTTCGTCATTGTAAACTTAGATCAACGAGATAACACAAGTTTAGACAATTTGGATGAACATACGAGATGTTGAAATCATTCAAGACTTGCAAAATTTGATCGAGAAATTGGGCTATCGCAATTCAATGAATTTCGAAGATGTCTTAAATTATCCGAAAAAATAAAGTTACACAAATTATTAACTGATGAAGAACTAATCGAGAGCGTTATGGGAACTGTTAAAGATGTGAAAGAAGATGATGAAAGTTCTACAATTCCTTCACGAAACGAGGCTATTAAAGCGGCAATCACATTAAATAATTTCTTAATGAGCTATGAGAAAACAACACCAAAAATTCTTACAATGATAAGAAAAATTAGAGATGAAATTCAAAGCGATATTGATTTTAGCAAAAAACAGAAGACAATTAAATCATTTTTCAAAAAGTCTTCGTAAATCACTAATATATTGAATATATATATGCGTTATTGGGCCGACCGAGCGAAGCGAGGACCTTTATATGGCCACTTTTTTGTAAATCTAAGTGATCAATTACCACAAAAAGATTGAGAATGGTCCATGCTGAAAAACCAAAAATATCTCTCTCTTTTAGTCCAATTACTATCAGGGGGTTAGTCCTCGGGTGAGTTGGGGGAGTTGAGTGCATTTTGAATCTTGGGGATTTTGAGAGAGTTTGAGAGAGTGTTGGGAGTTTGAGAGAGTTTGGTGTTTTTGATTTCAGGGAGTTTGGGAGAGTGTAGGGAGTTTGAGAGAGTTTATTAGAGGGAGTTTGGGAGAGTTTGAGAGAGTTCATTCCTAACTCATTTTCTTTAATAAGTATAAGAAACAACAAATCCTCATTTGCAAGTAAAAATGATCTTTAAAAAAAAATGATCCTATCTTGGTATCAATAGTATGTTATTGTTGTGCAACGGGATGATTTTTTTTTTTTTTTCATTTTAACGGTCTCCATAGAATTCTTTCACATGGAAATCCGAACTAAACCATATTGACCATAAACAATTTTGATTTTGTCCCAACAATATTGCTTCGAATAAATACTAAAACTATTAATGACAAGTTGAAATACAGAAAAATTTCACTAAAATTATATCACCAGAAATAAGAAAAATGTATTCACAGCAGTGAACCATGCACAGTATGCACATCTAATGGTCGAGCAGTCCGGAATCAAGCATACATCATTTTTTTTTTTAAAGAGTCGAGCATCCAGGATGAATGTAATCTAATGAGAGAAACTGGGCACATATTTGATAAAACGGAAACATATTTTATTGATAAAATTTACATTTTTGTAACAAGCACTTCACTTGTGGATATCTCTAGCATACATCTCCTAGTCTCTGTCTATGATGTCTAGAATCTAAAGAGATAAGGAATGGAGGTGGATGCAAAAGAGAAAGTTAACTACACTATCTAACGGGATTAAACTACCAACAAGAAAAGAAAATTCACAATATGTTGTGCAGTACCTACCAATTCCTTGGTCTGTTATACTCTACTGACTCGTATTCCAATACTTATTAGAAGATGTAAAATTGAACAGACAGGCGTGGAAACAAAGGCACCTGAATGTTCCAATTCCTTGGCCTGTTGTGTTCATATTACCATTCAAATTTAAATCTCTTTTACATTGATTTTAAGGCGTCCAGTAGGCATGCTTTATAGGTCTCACCAAGCAATAAGTCGATCTTAATTGGCAAAATCCCACAAGAAATATGAAGCTGACAAGATAGAAAAAGGCATACCTGAAGAACCGTCTCCTCCTCCTCCTATATTTTTCTTAGACCAAACTCCCTCCAAATCTCTACTCTTTTGAGAGATTTGTGGACAAGCAAAA
The DNA here is from genome assembly GCA_023531295.1 of Papaver armeniacum. Lineage (NCBI taxonomy): Eukaryota > Viridiplantae > Streptophyta > Magnoliopsida > Ranunculales > Papaveraceae > Papaver > Papaver armeniacum. The sequence goes on along the minus strand of JAJJWW010015529.1, from coordinate 13,946 downwards.
ATACACTATCAACTCTCCAGAACTCCCCAAAACAATCAAATCCCTAGCATTCTGGGGTTTTACCACTAACAGAGAGTTCAAGAGCTTTTTTCAAACTCTTTCACGACTAACGGGGTTTTCTAGGGAGTTTGGGGGACTCTTATAAACTCTCTCACGACTAACGGGGATTTTGAGAGACTCCCTCAAACTCCCCCACGACTAACGGGGAAAAACCCAACTACACTCAAATCCCCCAACTCCCTTGAGGACTAACACCCTGTATAACTCCTTATTTATCCTATTTTTTAGGGGTATAATTGGAAAGCAAACTTTAATATAACATATCTAAAAATCCGTGCCTTGGAATTTTACAAATTTTATCTTGTTGGAAAGCTAATAAAAAGATCTATCTAACGAGCACAAACAACAATATCAAATTTAGAGTTTTTACGAAAAATTCGAAAGTATTTATCATTTTAGGCACAATTTTAGAAAATTAAATGTATATTCATTATGCAAACCACTACAAAAGATACATAATATTTTATGTAGCAAAATTTTGGTTTATGCGTCAACTAATTTTCCGTTCCAACTAATAAAACGATGTACTCCCTCCGTTTCAAGAAAAATGATACTTTAATTTTAGGCACAATTCTCGAAAATTGAATGCATAGCCATTATGCAAACCACCACAAAGGATGCATAACACATCATGCAACCATATTTTGGTTTATGGATCGACTAATTTTCCGTTTCTGAAAAAAAGTGATACTTTCACAACCCGTTTCAGGAAAAGTGATACTTTCGCTCCGTTTCGGAAAAAGTGATACTTTCGCCCGGTTTCAGAAAAAGTGATCACTTTTTCGGAAACGGGGTGAAAGTATCACTTTTTTCGGAAACGGGGTGAAAGTAATCGCAGACGAACCCCATGTTCAGATTCTTTTTCGGTCGGCCCTCCCACCGTGGCAACGGTCGTACTAGTTAATTTATATTTCATATGGGGTCTACATAGGTAACCAAAAATGTATTATCTTATAATTTTAGCGAATTATTAATTTGGCACGTTGTCCCCGACTCGGGACCGGCCAAAAATATTATTTAAGAGAGTTTATTAAATAATCGAGTATTAATTAAAAGAGTTTCTACTGTAGTTCGGACGGAATTCTATTTGTGAAATCTAACGGTGGAATTTTAAAGTTTGGAGATCCAACGGTTATATTTACTTAAGTTTTGCAATCCCTTGTTATATTAATTTGTTTGCACCCTAGTTAGCAATTCGGGGTACGGGTAGTAGTTCGGGATGGCATACGTACGGGAATTATACGGATTCGCATAGGTCGGATTCGGTCAAAAATCCGGTCAACGGTTCGTTGTTCGGACAGTAGTTCGGAACGGCATACGTACGTGCATATTCATTTTATATATGTGAGTTCGGCACTTAAAATTATGCTTACATATATGATAAATTGATAAGTATTATGACCTTATTACGAGACAAATTTTATTTGTATATGATTTATAAGATGGAAAAAAACATTTTAGCATGATTATTTAACAAGAAGTAAACAATTTAATCGCATAAATGTATTATAAAACTTATAGACTTTTAAACAAAAATCAACACATAAAACACTGGTTAAACAACTACCAATAGAAAAATTTAATTGAATAATTGCATTTAAATATAAAGTATATACAAAATCAAACAAAAACCAATCAACAGAACTCTAGTGAGAGAGTTACCTATGAGATTTCTAGTTCGGAAATATCATTCGGATATGGTCAGTTCGGATACGTTCGGGAATCATTCGTGAGGTCCATATGATCCGAGAACTAGGTTCGGAGTTCAAATAGTTCGGAAGTATCATTCGGATTCGGTCAGTTCGGATACGTTCGCGAATCACTCAGGAATGATTCGGAGAATTACTAACTAGGGTTTGCACAGCAACTACCTTTACAAAAGCGAGCCCCCGAGCCAGGTCAGGGAGTACTGGAAGCTGCTTCAGATTTTTTTGATTATGGCTTTAATGTTTGGGCACAGGAAGATGAATGTTTGTTGCATGAGGCATCCTTAGAGCATCTCCAATGCTAGAGGTCAAGGTCATCATATATGGAGGTGTTATTTATACATTTTGGTTGTGGGTCATTCACTACATGACAAAAAAAATTAAATATAACACTTTCTACCTAAATTTTATCTCCAATCTCCAAGGTACTACCTTACACTTTTTATTTAAATTAAGAGACAAAAGATGATGTGGACTTAAGACATAGGGTCATGAAGAAAGTCTTATTTCCACCTTCTCCTTTACCCCAATAAGCCATGTCATCTTTTCATGACCTCCACCTCAGCATTGGAGATAAAACTTTGGTGCAAAAAGTCTTAAATCCTAGGTGTCATACTAATTTAAGATCTTTACCCCTTGCATTGGAGATGCTCTTGGTTGGTCTCATCTCGTTGCTATAATTAATTTTACATGTTCTCTTTCCAGTTATTATTTAAAAAAAGAAACATACCAAAAGTGGTCCAAACTACTTTGAGCAACAGTTTTGTGGAAAAAGGTGACTTTGACTGGTTTCTACCTACTGGGCAAAGATTGAAGTAAATTTCCAAACAATAAGTTAGAAAACCAATGTGGTACTGTTTCCATCTGCCCATCCATATAACTTATCAAACACACCTTAGATTTATTTGAACGGTAACTATTGGACTAAATTTATGCTGTTCTTTTTTTTTACACAATACAAACACATACAGGACGTGACAAGTGATTTCCATGAATAAATAAATTTATGCTGTTCAAATAAACGTTTTTTAAATTATGATCAGATACCTAGTGGTACTTTCCCAAGGACGCCTCTATGGGGGAATGAATAAGAAGACAAAGTTGACATTAGGTAGTCTTAATTTCAAAGTCGATGTATATTTAGCTAAAAGTAATACTCCCTCCGTCTCACTAATAAGTGACCTAGTTACTTTTAGATTTTGTCCCACCATTAAGTGACCTATATCACTAAACAAGGAGATATTCCTAAAATTATCATTTTAATTGATTATAAGAAATATAAGAAATATCATAATTTGATAGTCATGTTTATATTCGTTACGTAGGTGTTTTAAAATGCTTTTCAATGGTACGAAATTTGCGAACATCCGTGGTGTAGTTTTAAGAGATAAATCATTTCAAAATTTCACTATTTATTATCCATAAGGGTATAATTGTAAAAAGTGCTTAAAAATACTTTTCCCTTTGCTTGCCTTAAAAATTGTGCAAACTTGAACTAGGTCACTTAATAGTGGGACGGAGGGAGTATTACTAGTGATATTGTATTGCCATCGTTCCAAAAAAACTTACAATATTACTGCGAACTTTTTCCCAGCAAACATATATTTACAGCGTTAAGTAAATCAAGCGGCGGAAAGACTAGCCAACCGTAGCGAACAATAGCTAATAGGTGACATTGGCATACACGACTATAATTTGAAAACACTCTCGTGTAATGGTCTAAATATATAGCTTAGGTGCTTAGGAGGCGGACTTTCCATACTTGAAGGTGCCAGTAGTTCAAGTCCCTGCACTCCTTTTTTATGACCGACTACCGTGGAGTCAGCGTGGACCAGAAAGGAAAGATTCTGCAACTGATGATGAATTACTTATGCATACGGACACACTATCAGGACTGTAACTTCCGCCCTCAACAGTACTCATTGCCATCGTGGAGACATCATGATAAAGTGCCCACAACTCGGTTCCAGGTAGAGGCAAATCTCCTTCCAAATACTGCAGAACTTGTCTCATGCTTGGTCTAGCCTTTGGATCATTATGCGAACACAACAATCCCAACTTCAAAACCATTTCCATCTCTTCTTTGACGTATTCATTCACTAAATTTGGATCACTCGTTTGTAATATTGCACCTCGTCTCCAACAACATAAGACCCAATCAACAAGAACTTCGCCCTCCGTCTCGGATTTATGCAACTCTACTGGTCTTCTACCACAAGCAACTTCAAGTAAAAAAGCACCGAATGCGAAAACATCAGAGCTTGTTGTTGCTCTTCCGGTTTTAGTCATTTCTGGTGCCATATAACCCAAAGTGCCCACCACATTGGTCGTCTGAGGATTCGTTCCGCGATTGTACAATCTTGCGAGACCGAAATCACCCAGCCTTGCATTCATTTCACCATCTAATAATACATTACTCGCCTTGATGTCTCTGTGGATCACAACTTGTTCCCACTCTTCATGCAGATAAATTAGTCCACAAGCCACACCTTTGATAATTTGAAATCTTTGGTTCCAACTGAGAACTGGCGACGTTGAGGTTGACTCCGAATGGCGAAATATTAACTTGTCTAGACTTCCATTTGGCATGAAATCATACACCAACAAGAGTTCTTTGTTCCGCCTGCAATAGCCCAACAGTTGCACCAAATTTCGGTGTCGTAGGTGACCAATGCTAATGATCTCGGATATGAATTCCCGTACGCCTTGTTTCGAATTATGGGAGATTCTTTTGACAGCAATTTTTGTCTTGGAAGATCGCAACTCGCCTTTGTAAACCATACCGAAGCCTCCAATCCCAAGAAGTTGCTTCTTTCTGAATCCCTTTGTAGCTATATATAACTCTCTATATGAGAATCTCAGCCTCCCATAACTTTGTTCCAAATCCTCCACCCCATCTGTGGACTTGTTACATCTGAATACTCCTACGACGAATACGACGCCAAGGATAAATGTCGACACGAGAATTGGGATGATTATAGCTAACTCAACTCCAAATATATTTTGTTTTCGATCATCCGCCTTTCTTTGAGGAGATTCAAGAAGTGGAGAGAGGTCGATTGGTGGCGCGGTTCCGTTAATCCGGAAACTCCATCCCCATATGTAATGAGATGTCCGAGCAGAACTTGTAGATGATGAGAAGCCAGCGTACATCGAGTCTAAGATTATAGCTGAAAGATCTTTACGGTAGGACAATAAAGGTATTTCGGGCTTACGCACGGTGGTCGGAGCTAGTGTAACGTTAAGTTTCTTACTAATGCCATCATACTCTATCCAAACTTGAATGCGATCCCCACTAGTAAGGCTAATGTTGCGGTACGTGCCATTACTATCGGTGTAATACTTCGGAGGTTCCGACTTCTCGGATCTTAAGTTGTTGATGTCGATTCCGATATGCTGACCCTCTATGGTATCGTATTCTTTTGTGTAGACGGTGTCTAGTTCAACAGCGACGACATGGTTCGTAGAGTGTCCAACATTTGTAGAATTAAACAAGCCTAGATATCCGTTTTCGTTTGTTCCAGGTAACTCTGCTTGAGGTGCAAGAACAAAAGCAATCCCTTCGCCAGCTGCACCTGAATCCGGCGCCTGTGGATCTTCCCGTTCTATAGAGAAGATAAATGAAGTGGAAAAGGAAAAAACAGTGCCGTTAGCACTATTATTTTTACTATTAGTTGTGGATGAATTTTGTTCTATATTTTTAAGACGCAAGGGACGTGAATAAAAAGCATGGCCTATTTCATGCGAACCACTGAAGTTGTTGGTTAGCCTCAATAGTCCATTAGGTGTGATGTCTGCTATGCCATTACCAAATCTCAAATTAGAAGCTGCGTCTCTAAAGCCATTGTAGACAAAACCACCATCAATTTGTACTACTTCTTGCGACAATGATAATAAAGCGTGAACTGATAACACCAGTGCCACCAGTACCATTAGACGCTGCTTGACCAGTAGCATGCTAATATCGGATCGAAGAGTTTCAGAGAGTAGTGATAAAAATGTATGCAGATAGAGAGAAGATAAGTACTAGTGAGAAGAAGAAGAAGAATGGGATGATACGAAATGAGAAGAAACAATGTAAAAGACTATTATATATCTTATCATGAGGAGTCGAGTAAATGTTGGAAGTCAGCGTGGTTCCAAATTAGCAGCCAGTATTATTACTGGTCCAAGGGCTTTTACATCAAAAGCGCGTAGGATGTGCATTTATGGTTCAGATTAGCAGCCCGCATTATTGTTTCTCATAAATTCGCAAATGAGTCAAGTCTACTCGGGCCACAGCACATATATACTTTTGATATGAGGGTTTCTTTTCTTCACTTGGTAAATTGTATGGAAAAAAAACAGTTTTGACAGAATCCTAAATCAGAATGGATGGAGAAAGCTGCCTTGGACAGTGACTTGGAAATGTCAAAGCGGTACACCTGAACTAATGACTGACCATGGCGTATATATGTGAAGACCAAATCAATGTGTGTGTTTTTCCAAAAATGACAAAGTTTGTACTGTACATATAAAGGAAAAAATAAAATAAACAGTACTCGACCTTTTCTACACGGCAAGAATGAAAGAGATATCAGTGGTGCGTTGATTTCAACCTAAACTTGGTGAGAAAGGAAGTCTCTCATTACTTGATATCATCATCTGTGTGCTAAAGGAAGAAATAGAGAAGAATTCAGACATTACGAGTTAGTTGGTACACCGGAGGAGAAGTATGATTTCCATTTTTAGAATGTGAGGAAATCCTCTTACCAGACCGGCCCCATAGAGTTATCATCGCCAACCTCCACAACGTTGGCAGACAGGATATTAGGTAGTACTATTTGGGGAATATTATCTATATACCCCTACTATGAGACCCCTTGCAAAAATACCCTTATGAACTTTACAAATACCCCTAAGCCTAATACATTACTAAAATACCCTCATTTATATAGTGTATATACAAAACCACTAACCACTAACCACTATTTAAAAAAAAAAAAAAGAAAAAAAAAGACTACATCTACATTCACCGCAACCACCACCGCGCCGCCAACCACCACCACCGCCGCCAACCACCACCACCGACGACCACCACCGCTAACCACCATCACCGACACCAACCACCACCGCCAACCACCATCACCGCCAACCACCGTCGCCACCACCACCGCTAACCACCACTACCATATGGAGTCAACTTGTCAAGTTGTGTCCATATAGGAGGAAACTAGCTCAAGTTGTCTCCAATAAATAATGTCCATATCGGAGGCAACTAGTTCAAGTTGTCTCCAAAAGTGGAGGCAACTAGCTTAAGTTGTCTCCAATAAATAGTGTACAGGAATAAGTTGCAAAACAAAATGGAGGCAACTAGCTCAAGTTGTCCTCAAAAGTGAAGGCAACTAGCACAAAGTTGTCTTCAAAAGTGAAAGCAACTAGCCCAAGTTGTCTCCAAATATGGAGGCAACTAGCACAAGTTGTCTCCAATTTGGAGGCAACTAGCGTGGATTGGGTCCAACGACATGAAGTTATGTTCAAGCAATACATTCCTTGAACCACTATTATCCAACTACACATTTTCTTCAAGTGCACAACTGCAACACATACACAGTGCAACACAATCCTTGGATGCAACACAATTAAGCCTCCACTCCACCAGCACTATAACCCTGAAATCTCCAACTCTGCAACAACATCAGCCCTGACAATTCTATCTTCTGCATCTCATTGTAACCACAATACAACAACAATTCCTTGCAACAACTCCACCACTACAAAGTACAAACAATAATGTTAACTCCTAAGATACATATATCCTTACAGCTCAAATTTTGATATTCAGGCCACCAACAACTTCATCTTATTGCAACAACATATTCATAACCATTATTTCCCGAAACTTCACCTCAATCGCAACACCGCATAGCTGCACCAGACTCTAACATCACTCCACAAACCACTGTTATTTCCAGTTTCAACACACAAACTCGCACATCATACCCGACAAAGACTCTGGTCCACCTTATCCCAACAAATCGCACCACCAGTCCCAGCTCATTTGAATATTGTCACACAAGCTGCAGCACCATATTCAACCACCAAAGGGACAACCACTGCCAGTTGCATCTTCACAAGTACAACCATCTTCTGCACTTTCATAAACCATACCTGACAAACAACATAATTCCATTTCTAACTCTTGCAACAAAGACCAACCCATTTCTTCATACATCTACCAGATCCATAACTCCATCTTGTAGATCCTCCTGCAATTTCATACATACCTAGACATCTATAACATCAAAACACTAATTTCTCCTGCAATCGATCAACAACTTGCAGTTTCCCAGTTTCACCAATTCCACTGTTATATGCTCCGAACCTTCAGCTTCACAATTACATCCACTAAAACAAAGACCTCAATTCCAGTTTCCACTGTTCAATTCAATTTTCTTCTCGGCATCATAATTCAACCCTAGATATTCATAAATTCGAATTCCATTTCTAACAGCAACCGCAGCCATCTCTTCCATGAGCTCAAACAACAACTCAAACCCTGGTTCCATTTCCATCACAGATTAGCAATTTCCTCTCTTCATCGATTCCCACCACAATCTCAGATCCCCTTCATCAACAACGAGACTCAATCATCGTAACCCATCTTAAAAACAAATCTAAACCAAAAATTACCAGAAATTGAAATCTAAAATCAGATCCATCTCCTAAATCTCAACTGATATTAATTTCTGCATCTCCTAAATAAATTCAGTGATAAACAAGTTTAAATTAAGAAGAAGAACATTTAATTTCTGCATATGATGGAATTTGCAGTGAATAAACCATTTCAACAAAGATCAATTCCATTACCTCCTCCACTTTCGTATCCATGTCCTTCTCTTAAATCTCCACAACCCAATCTCTCAAATCTGTCAAAATTATCACCGATTTTTCAACCGATTTTGAAATGCAAACCCTAGCTTCTTCTCGATCTCTCACATCAAATGAGCTAAGAGTTAGTTGTAAATCGGAATGGATCTACATTTTTGATGCTCGAGATTACATTTTGGAGAATAGTTTTTCACTGAGATGGTGATGATGGAGACGATGGTGGTGTTTGTGATGTTGGTTGAGGTGGCGACGGAGATGGTGGTGGCGATGGAGATGGTGGTGGCGACGGAGAAGAAGAAATAAAGAAGAAGAAGAAATAAAGAAGAAGTTGGAGTATAAGTGTTAAAGGTTAAAAATTGAATTATGTTATTTATTTTTCTGTTAATAATTTCACTTCTGCCATTAGGGGTATTTGTAAAGACTCATAAGGGTGTTTGTGCATGACCCATGGATAGTAAGGGCATAAATAACATTCCCACTACTATTTGAGTGATGAAAATGTTGGAATTGCGCATTTACCACTCCTCCGTCAGTGGTCAATATGACCACTGTTTCCAGTACTCATCATGGGTTGTCCTCACATACGCCTCCTTGGAGTGGGATTCTAGGTTTCGACGTTTCGTTGATATAGAGTCTCTGGATCTTTCGGCTTTTCTAATTAGTCTTGTCATTCTATCCCACAAGCAATGCACTAAAGATTTTGTGCCAGTATGAAGATTTTAAATTAGAATGGAAAGCTGTTCAACACACATTAATCAAAGAACCTTGCCCAATGCACTACAACTGATCACATTGACATTTCTTTTTCGGCTTACCTCGCAAACATCTATCTGACTAAACTTAAGATTTTTACTGCCTGCAACTTAATAATGCATTCAACTGGTCAGAACTACAGTTATTCAGCTAAAATCTTATGGCCTGGGTAAAACAAGTGCACACTGCAGAGTTCTGGTGCACAAAAGAGTTAGCGGCTGAAAATGAGCAACAATTCTTCCAAATACAAAAGAATTATAAGCAACAATTACACATTCACCAGCCTAGACGCCACAACATGATAAAGAAGTGACCGGAAAAGAACAAGTTATATATAGGGAAAATGGGTCATTTATCCAAATATTTATCCAAATATTTTTAAAATATGGTTCAAATGGACGACTAAAAATTAGTACGGGTGAAATAGACACCAAAAAAAATAGCAAGGATGAAACTGGATTCATCCTGACTTAAACTTAAAAAATAGGAAAGATGAAACTGGATGCATCCTGATGTAAATTAAAATTAAGAAAAAGTATTTGAAAATAGGTAGGATGAAACTGGTTATATCCTGACTATTTTTATATTTTTTGTCCATTTAAACAGTATCAAAATCTAAATGTTATTTTCACCTAGGAATGGTTGATTTTGATATTTTTAACCAATTTTGTGTTATATATATCAATAAAGGGAAACGATGGCTAGTTTTAGGTATTGAGCGAAGGTTGAACCTTACATAATTCATTTAGATATGCAACAAATCTCATTTCCAACCAAGCAAATCCATAGTGGTTAGAATATACCAACAAAAGAGAAATATGACAGGTTTCTAGCTGTTAATCAGGGATTGAAGTAGGATTAAAGTCGAGATGCATTTTCAACGTGCAAATCCATATAAAGACCAACTTATAAAGGTAATCAATTCAATTTGAATCAAAAGGAGGACATGACCCTCAAATTATGTGCAAAATTTCAAGAGAAAAGAATCATGATTTATAAAGGGGATACCACTATTAGCGGGGTAATACCAATTCAGCAATCCGCCTTATTTATCCCATATGAATTGGTATCACCCAAAATAATATTGGTATCCCTTTATAAATCATGAAAAGAAAGTCCTAAAGATCAACTAGATAATAGAACACTGAATTAATACTAAAATCGAGACAGTGTTTTGGTTAAATAGGCCCTAGATTTGAATTCCTGGGTCTAAAAGACAAGTAAAATATAGCTACCTTTCAAATATCCAAGATTCCTTAAGATACTTTTTTAATATCCAAAGAGGATATTTCACCCGATTATTAAAATTTAATTTTAGGGAAACTGACTTAAATACCCTATCTTCTTTTTTAGTCTCCATGTATGCTTCATTGAAACAGACGAGACCTCTCTTCTATTGCCTCCGATTAACCAGAAATTGGTCGATGATGGTGTTTCAACATGACTTCGGTAATATTTTCAGTTAGAGAATCTTAGCAACTCGTATACCAGGTATTATATCTCAAAACTCGATCTTTCCTTCGTCTTTTTTTTCCATTCCAGTTTCTGCCACCATGAATACCCACCTCCACCACCATTACCATCACTACCAGCAACAACACCACCACCACAAATACCAGGAACTTTAATCTAATACAACATGATTTTGAAGTTATTTGTTAAATTGACTGATTTTGTTTTGTTAAATTTCAATCGGATTCCAATTCCTTTCTTGAAGCAATAATGAATAATGAATGTTAAATGGTGTATGATAGATATCTTTTCTTTTTTCTTCAATTTGTGATTAAATTGCAGGGAAGGAGATGACACAAGAGTTAACAGAACACCAAATTCATCCATGGCCACGTCAAATCACGTACAGCAGGTGTTTGTAGAAATGTGCTATCAGTTTTGCCTTCCCAAAGACGTCCTCCATTCTGCCATATACTGTCCCAAGCAAAATGGAATTAATCCACTCGTTTGAACATAATTGTGTGTAGCTCCACTTACTCCCAAAACGACAACACCCACATCCTTAAACTCTCTTCTTTTAATCAATTAGTTAGCGGCTCGTCATTCCACAATTCTAGTACAGTCGCATGAAAAACAACCGGAGGTAAAGTGTTCCTTTTTCTTAACCAATTGAGTGGGCCGGTTTCACAAGTCAATCACTGATATTCAGCTGATACTAAATCTTGCGCACACGATCATCAACCATAACAATCCATGCAGAAGTAATGACTCCTGTAGTCCTGTGTATGAAATGATGCCTTGAATTTCCATACGCCATGAATCTGATGTTGTGTCCATGTCATACATAATTTGCTTATTACATTGCTTGGGTTTTGGTTCTGTACATAACAACTTTTAAATGCCTTGGCAGTGGATACGTACTTGATGCTGCTTATTAGTTCAGATGCCTTTCGCCACCTTAAGTAGGTCAATTACTTTATCGTCGAAGTACACAAGATGCACCTGAGTTCATAGTGCATAATTCTGACGGGAAATAGGTTTTGGCTTGGTTGCACCCGGGTGTATACTCTTTTGATTCTTTGTATGGAATAAGTTTTCGTCAGGTGCATCTGGGTGCATAATGCACATTCTTACAGGAAATAATATTGGCCAGGTTGCACCTGGGTGCATAATGCATATTCTTATATGAAATAAATTTTGGTCACATTGCACCTGGGTGCATAATGCATATTTTTATAGGAAATAGATTTTGGCCAGATTGCGCCTGGGTGCATAATGCATTTTGACGGGTAATGCATACTTTAATATGAAATAAATTTTAGCTGAGTTGCACCTGGGTGCATAATGCATATTTTTTAGGAAATAAATTTTGTTCAGGTTGCACCTGGGTGCATAATGTATTCACGACCCGGTTGAAAATAAATTATTTTTTTTTTCGAATTTCATATCGACAATGGATCTTTTTTTGTAGAGATTTTCAAGCCCTTTCCAAAAATATAAAATTTATTAAAATCCGACTTATATTTTGGAAGTTAAGACATTTCTCGCGATTAATTTTAATTGTAGAGAAAGAAAATAAATATGAGAGAGAAAACGATATGAAAAAGAATAAAGTTTAAGCGAAAGGGTATATATGGCTAATATTTCCTATGTCTTTTTCACCCAGACCTATATTTTACAAGTCCATTACTCCCATACTTTATGGGATTTGGTCATATGAACCATTTTCCGGAATCTAGAAGCAATAGTACTGGTTAACTAACCTGAGGCACACATAGTATTACTGGTCGAAGGGCCGGCTTTTACATCAAAAACGCGTAGGATATGCATTTATGGTTTCAGATTAGCAGTATTATTGTTTCTCATAAATTCGCAAATGAGTCAAAGTCTACTCGGGCCAATTGGGCCACAGCACGAATACTTTTGACATGAGAGTTTGTTTTCTTCATTTGGAATGCATCTTTTTTTTCCTTTAGTTTTTCTGACGGAATCCTAAATCAGAATGCTGGTCAGGTCAGTATTTTCTTTGTGGCGTGTCAATTAAGATCAACATCATCATGGGACGGTGACTTAGAAATGTCAAAGCGGTACACCTGAACTAATGACTGACCATGGCATATGTATGCTCGGACCAAATCAATTATGTGTTTTTTCCCAAAAAGACAAAGGTTCTACTCCGTATATACTGTACATATAAAGGGGAAAAAAGGAAAACAGTACTCGGCCCTTCCTACACGGAAAGTAAAAACAAAATCAATGGTGCATTGGTTTCAACTCTCAACCTGTACACGTACGGGTTCATTAACTTAATTTTTGTGGTATCCGCAGAAAGTTGCCAATAATGGATCTTGATTCAGGGGTGAAAAGGAAACACTGACAAAAACTTACCAATAATCTTGATGAACATTTTTCTTTTTCTTTTTTTGAATTGTGTGGGTTGCTTACAGGCTGTGAGTCTGTGACTACTAAAAACCTTAGCAGTCACCCCAACCTAATCCAATGGTCAATTGCCCATAAAAGTTCACTTCGCACGCAATGCTTGTAGAAAGGTTAGGCATCCAATTAAGTATTGCTGAATTATTATCCTTCACAAAATCAGCCTATTAATTAAGGAGCATTTTTGAAGTCATGGTAAGAAATTAATTTAGTGGTTGAGATATTTCTTAGAAGTATGCGTGTGAGTTAACATTTTAGAACAATTATAGAAATTAGGAACACATGCCTAGTCAGTCAATTTTCATAGGTAGAAATAGTAATACTATTAATTGTTAGTGTCAGTGTTGGTGTCAATCAGAAAAAAAGACATATCATATAAAAAAAAAATCTCTTTAAACAGAGGAAAAGTATATTACGTAGAACTGTTTGTTACATCAGAAACTAAGTGAGAAATTAACATAACAGGTGGTTGTTGCCACTATTCCTCACTAAACATAAGCCTGCGAACAGCTTTAGCCTGACCATCAACTGGTTTATTAGGAACGCGAAATTGGGGGATATAAAAAGGAATTGGGGGATATTCATTACTTCTCCCAACTCATGGTGTGTTAAGGGTATTTTTGGGTATGAAAATACTAAAATACCCTTTGGTTAATTAAAAAATATTAT
>JAJJWW010015528.1:0-35737 GCA_023531295.1 Papaver armeniacum | reverse complement strand
CCTTTGGTTCGTATTTCAAACAGTGAAGGAACAAAAAATCTGTTTGGTATCAACTCTCTTCAACCAAGTGATATGAGTTCGACAAAGGCTCTTCTGTTTATCTCAATAAACTCCTTCGTCAGGTTCTTAGATGTATCTTATGTTCAACTACCGAAGTAATTGTTAAGATTTTGCAATCTATACTTTTAATCACAAAGAATTGTATTGATGCCGATCTACACAACTAATCAATCCAATCTACCACAAGGATAAACCGATTATAGTTGGATCCTCTTATACCGAAATAAGTATTGTGCACACCAAAGATTATGAACCCCAAATCAGAAATCTTCAATATCTTCTTTGTCTTCAAATCTTCTTAGATCTTCAATAAACACCTGCACACAACAACTTGAATCTCTTGTGATCAATCACGCACAGAACGGAGTCTGTTAACAATGGATTATCACAAGATCGTATTTAGCACTAACAACAGTCTAAAGATCCCTGTCGAAACTTCGATCTAGTTTGAGTGAATCTTATATCAGAAGAGAAGATTCTCAAGAATAAACAAACTAGGTGCAATCAAAGTTCAACCACCGTTAGTCAATCAAATCAATCGAAAACACAAGATAAACCGCAATTACCTAGTTTCCCACCAACGGTACTCGTAGAGCTTCTCAATCCCAAAGAAGACTTTAAACTGAGCGGACGTAAGAGATTTCACATAATTAGGTTACTCTCCTCTCCGAATAGGCGGCTTCACCAGTAACAACACAACCGAGGAAGTTTGTTGTCACGAAGGATTAGTTTGCTAGAAATGCAAACTTCAAGTATTTATAGACAAGGAAGTTTGGACACCAAGGAATTTCTAAAACCGAAAATATTCTCAAAGATATTCAATATATTCCAAATTCGGTTTCCGTAATTCCTGGAAATGCTCAGTCCAAAATAATGACCGAAAATCTCTTTGGAAAATCTCAACTAGTAAATGCACATTACTAATTCTCGTTTTCCTAAAATAAAATTAAAAACCTTAAATAAAATATTCTTAACTTATTTATGTTTCGATCTTGGGATTTCCTTCCTATAGCTATTAAGGAATAACTTTGAACAATAAAAGATAAACATTACTGCCTGTATTCAAAGTGTGTCAACATCCTTACTTTGTAAGTCCTCTTTCATACTTACAACCTTGAAACCGATTTGCCACACTTCCAAACAAGTTTAGAATTGGTTCATCTGACTTTCAAGAACTATGCGATTGATCAAGAAACACTCAATCACAAATCATGGGTTTAATGGTTCTACCAAAACAAGTTTCGGTTCTACCTCCATGTGAGTACTCTGCATAGTCACACTAGCTTCCCAAAATTCGGTTGACTAGGTACTAGGATCGGTTCCCCACATATATATGGTATCTAACTTTTATGTGTTGCACATGTCCATAGGATCGGTTCCCCTTTGCCTAAAAACGTGTTGCACATGTCCATAGGATCGGTTCCCCTTTCTGCTACAAACTTGTTGCACCTCATACAAGGATCGATTCCCCTTTGTGATGTGTTGCACCTCTTCATAGGATTGGTTCCCCTTTACCGAGATTCGGTCCTACACAATCACAAACTCGATCATACCATCTCAGGTGATTATTTAATATCGGTTTCACTAATAAAAGTCATACCAATACATAAGTCAGGCCTTTGTGAATAGTTTTACCAAGAACACAAACAAGTCGTGAGCGGTTATACTAAATCACACATATTGTATGTTCATAAGATATGCAATGAATAACAATCCCAATAACGCCTGGGGATTTTCTTTTCAATTCATAAACTTCCTTAAAACACATGTAAAACATTGTTTCCTAGGATGAAATCCTCACCTCATACCCATACATAATCACAATAGCATTTCAACGATTATGTCGATGTCTTATCTAAAAAGTTTAATGGTTAAGCAATAAACTTCATATTGTATTCCTTAATACTATGTCTATCTAGAGTGTTTATGCTTCGCAGTTTCGTTTTCAATATGCACGACTTGAAAGATACGTTAGGGAATGAAACAGTTCAAGTCAAATATCACTAACCTCAAGTGGAAGGATGATGTTGTCGTTGTAGATTCTTACTTCTTCACTTCTTCAAGTCTTCGCAATACTTGTAATGTCTCATATCCTAATACTTTCAAGATAACCTGTACGAAGTTGACTCTAGTACATAATCAAGCGACTCTTAAAATGAGGTTTGATTCACTAAAATATGACAACCAAACTTGACATACCAACGCTTGGTGGGTTCAACCGAGCTATGCTCTATTACAAAGAATTAGACAACTTGCCATGATTATGACTCTTGGGCTTGGAAATGTCTTCCTCAAACCACGAGCAAGATCAAACATTTATCTCGTACGTGGTGAGGGAAAAAAATTTCATTGATCCGTGGTGCGATTACTGGATCCGAGGAAAGAAAAATACCACACCAAGGATAAATAATGTCCCTGATTTGAACGCAAGATTTCATAATTCGGGGAACCAGATCTTGGGATACAACAAAGCTTGATGATGATTTTGAACAATCTTCAAAAAAAAGATTGAACAAATCCCCATTAATGTTGAGCTCTTTAGCGATAGAAAGATGCGAGTTCCATCTATACACAAGCGCCATATTACTTAATGAGCACACAAACCACAGACATGTGTACCTGATGAGTACACAATCATATTGATTTGTATGGGCGCTCAATTTAACTGTCAAATTGATGTGTAAATGATGAATATAAAAGCTATATGAATATGTGCTTGTTGAGTGCACAAGTCAGACACATGTGTACCTTATGACTACACAAGCCACAAACATGTATACATGTTGCCGTTACGTACAAGCTGTATGGATGAGTACCTGCTGAGTACAAGTCACATGTGGCATCGGCGACGGTAATGACGCAAGCGGCTGCGATGGTGGCGGCGGTGGAGGAGGTGATAATGACTTTCTATAATACAAAAATTAGAAGATTATATATATTTTTTCAATTATCTAGGATTTCTTTTTGGGAATATAAAGAAATATAGTTAAACGAATGTCAGATTTATTGATTGCAGGAATATGAGTTATTCTTCACAAACATTATTTGGTCCTATTTATTTTGCAATTAAATCGTGATGATCGGATTAAGATAGGTAAAAGATTCGACAGGTAGTGTTCGACGATTAGAATATAGGTAATGGTTTGTCCTCTCATAACACCGAGCTTTTGTCAGCACAATTCCATAGTTGGCGAATAGTTTTGCAGTTATGCGTGCTTGGGAAGGAATAATCCAGGGATTGGTGACTCATGTGAAGGTGTTGCTGGATGACCGCAATGGTTCCCGTAGAAAACCCCATAATGTCGGATGACCGCAGTAGCTAAGTTGGGACAATTTTGGTGGAGGGTTGAGTCATTACAACACCGTTGTACAAAAATTCAGAAACTGGAAAACTTTGAATCAGTTACATTTGCAGAAATTATTGCATCTACGTCGATATCGTTTTATGAAATATGTATTGATGATCCGTGGACTTTTGAGGTGAATGAACCAGCTGTAAAATTTCTCATGTGCTCAATTAGGGATTTTTGGTTCTATTTGTAGACGCCTTGTTATAACATAGCCCGGTCGACCTAACCAAGCGTTGGTATGTCAAGTTTGGTTGTCATATTTTAGTGACTCAAAACTCATCGAAAGTCACTTGATTATATACTAGAGTCAACTTTGTTTAGGTTAGACTAGAAAGTCTAGGAATGTTGAGACATGCAAGTATCACTACGAAGACCTGAAAAATGTGAAGAAGAAGTGAACTACAACGACAACATCATCCTTCCTCCGGAGGTTAGTAATATTGACTTGAACTGTTTCATTCCTAACGTATCTTTCAAGTCGTGCAATATTGAAAACATAATTGCGAAGTTGTATATACTGTACATATTGTATGATAATCTAGTGATGTGACATTGTCATATTTGTATGATCATAGTATTAGAGAATTAGACTATGTAGGATAACGCTTATCTTTTGAACTTCGTAGATATGACATCGACATAATCTTGTATATGCTGTTATGATTATGTGAATGGGTTATGGTGAAGATTTCATCCTAGAAAATAAGGTTTTTACATTTTTTTAAAGGAAGTACATTCATGAACTTGTTTTATGAATCGAAATGGAAATCGCTAGGCTTATTGGTACGGCTATTCATTGCAAATCTTTGGATTACCAATATGTGTGAAATGGTAGAACCGATCGTAACTTTGTTATGTATCTTGGTATAACTAATCACAATGCCTAACTTATGCTTTGGTATGGCTAGTTTTTATTAATTAGTGTAACCGATCCTAACCAATCACCATGAGATGGATCGATATTTGTAATTGGTGTGACCGATCACAGAGTGTTGTGTAATTAATCCTTGTAATTTGTGTAACCGGTCATGGTAATTGGTGTAACCGATCCTGGTAACTGGTGTGACCGATCACAAGCAATACCATGAGTATATGGTAACCAGTCCTGGTAATTGATGTAACTGATCCTGGTAACTGATGTAACCGGTCCTGGTAACTTGTGTGACCGATCACAAGTATTTCCATATTGAGGTATAACTGATCCTAGTGATTGGTAAAACCTATTGAACCCATGTATGTGACTTGATGTTTGATCAATCACATAGTAGTCTAAACTTGTTTGGAAGTGTGGTATAACCGATTCCAAGAATGTAAATCCATGTAAATATGAATAAGGATTTACAGTGAAAAGATGTCAACACACTTTGAACACGTACAATAACTCTTATCATTTATTGTTCAAAGATATTCCTTAGTACTCAAGGAGATCCTGTGCCGAAATAAATTGAGAATCTTTTAATTAAGGTTTTTGGTTTTTTATGCTTTAATTGCCAGCAATTAAATGCATATCTCTAGAAAATAAAAATTAGTAATGTGCATTTATTAATTGGAGATTTTCTATTGAGAGATTTCGGAAATTTTGGACAAGCATTTATTGGAATTAGGTAAACCGAAATTTGTTATTCATTGTATATCTTGAGAATATTTTCTGTTTTAGAAATTCCTTGGTGTCCAAACATCCTTGGTCTATACATACCTAAATTTGCATTCTACCAAACTATCCTAAGAGCCAGGAAAACTTCATCTTTTTGTTGTTTCTGGTGGAGCCGTCTAATTAGAGAGAAAAGTAGCACAATTAGGTGAAATCTCTTACGGCCACTCGTTTAAAGACTTCTGTAGGATCAAGAAGCTCTACGAGTACCGTTGGTTGGAAACTAGATAATTGCAGTGTAATTAGTTTTCGATTGATTTGATTGACTAACGGTTGTTGAAACTTTGATTGCACCTATTTTGTTTATTCTTGAGAATCTTCTCTTCTGATATAAGATAAGATTCACTCAAACTAGATCGAAGTATCGACGGGATCTTTAGAACTGTTTGTAGATCTAAAGACATCTTGTGATAATTCATTGTTAACATACTCCGTTCTGCATGTGATTGATCACAAGAGATTCAAGTGGTGTTGTGCGGGTGTTTATTAAAGATTAAAGAAGATTTGAAGACAAAGAAGATTTCTTATTTGGTTCTCATATCTTTGGGTGTGCACAAACCTTGTTCGGCTGGGATCCAACTAGAATCGGATTTATTCGATTGATTAGTTGCGTGAGATCGACATCACTTTATAGTTTCTTGGTGGAATCTATATCGATTGATTGCGAATCTAAACTTGACTACTTTGGTAGTTATAGGATAGATTGATCTAACCAGTCAAAGGAGTTTATTAGATTAAACAGAAGAGCCTTTGTATATGATTTGAGATATCTTTATCTTGAAAGAATCGAAAGAGTTGTTACCAAACAGATTTATTATTCCTTTAATGTTTGGAATACGATCCAAAGAAATTGTTCCAGTGCGTGCACTCATCGAAGTAGGAAGCGCATGGATACTGAGGAAACTGAGTGAACTAGGGGTAGTTTATTGGTCTCAACTATACGAAGTTGGTGTAGATTTTGTATAGCGGCTTAATTTAGAGTATTCAATTGGACTAGGTCCCATATACGGGTTTTTCCTATTATCGTATCACTTCGTTGTTGTATTGTCTCGATCTTATATCCATAGTCAATCACACAAGTTATCTTGTTGTCGTATTGTCTCGATCTCTTATCCATAGACGATCACACGAAGTGTGAACCGATTTGTTGTATTGCCTTGACTCTGTCCATAGACAATCACTTTCGGTAGAGGACTTATAGGTGGATAATTAAAAGATTGTGGTGTATTTGGGTACCCTCATCTTTTCACGCCAATCCGTTTCTTCTTCAATCTATTGACATATGTATTTTACTTCCCGCTGTAAGGGCTAATAGTTATTAGGTAGACAAGAATTCCTAAATACTAGGTTTTTATTCCACAATAGGCCGAAATTGGGCATCATGTGAGTGTTTGATAATTTCATTTTATATCAATTTATATTGTTGCATATTGAGACCCCTTTCTCAAAAAGTTTGAAGATTTGGTCGAAAAATTCCCTTTAAGAAATTATCCCAGTTTAATAGTTAATGAAGATTTGATCTGTTTAAATGTCACAAGAGGGTCAATGCTTATTGATTATTCATGAGTACTTTAATGTTGTTGTTTTTTTCTTACATAAATGATAAATGTGTGCTAGCTAACTATCCTGATGTTTCACGCGGGAAGAAACTTTAATTACCTTGTTGTTTTTTTCTTACTGCTCAGTTTGTAGCCATGTGTGTCATGTGGAGAGCACAAGCTTGGATGAGTTCAAGCGTGACCTAGTTGTGAACGTTTTCTCTTTAAGTGGAGGAATGTGGGTCGTCTCTGTGAATAGTCTTAGGGAACGGTCGGGCCCGAAGGGGCGTTATGACATGATAGCGGTCGAGTGTTGACCTATTTTGGTTGTTTTTCGGTGGCTGAACAGACGTGTGGTCAGTTTTGTGGAGAGGCTAAGACCGGGGATGATTCATAATCCGTAGGAGTTATGAATCTTCTTGTCCAGGTTCTAGGAGAAATGGAGAGAGCCACGGTCCAACTGTTATGAGCTGTGATATTTTCGCTCAAACCGTATGATCCTAAACTTAGAGACATAGTCTATCATTGGAGCCACATGAATCCTTGTCTAGTTTCTAGAAGCAAGGGAGTTTTGTCCTGTTTCTAGGAGCAACACTGAGAGTTATAGACCAATTGCATGAGCTATGAGCCTCCTTGTCCAGCTGTTAAGAGGAAGGGAGTCCATCCATGGCGAGACGTAGATATGGGCGGGACTGAAAAGGCATTGTGGCATATGCGTAGCCGTCCTTGAAGAGGCGCTATGGCTAGGCTTAGCACTCGTGATAATTTTTCAGAGTACTAAACCGCCCCCAACCCGGGGATAACGCTAAAGAGTTTGCGGGTTTGTCGAGAGACCCGTGGTAATGCCAAGAAATATCATGTTCAACCCAAGACCTGTTGTAACACTAAGGAGTCTTGTTGTTCTATCAAAAATCCGGGGAGTCTCTGATAGTTATCAGCTAAAGACCCGGGATAAGCTGATGATCCTTTAGCATGAGGTGCTGACTTTGGAGAGACTGAGCCTTTGAGAGAAGGGCCCTTTGCCTTGAATCAGAGAAGCAAGGTCTCTTCTCCTTGTAGTTGAGTGATAAGGCTTTCTTCCATAGAGTAGAATGACAAGGCTCTTCACATAGAGTTGAGCGACAAGGTTCTCCCCTACAGTGAAGCGACAAAGATCCATTACTCTGATGCGAGGCGATTGAGGCTCTTTGCCTTGAAATGGTAGAGGTTATTCACTTTAGAGCGACAGAGGTTCTTCGTTTCTGAGCGGAATGATGGAGGCCTTTAACTTCTAGGTGAACTGATGGAGTCTCTTTGCCTCCGAGTGATAGAAACTCTTTAGGATGGTCTGACTAGTATTCTTCGGCTTTGAGGTAGTCTTTTTTATTCAAATTTCGAACCTCGTCTTGAACCTCTTTCTGGTTGGAGTTTTGGATTTATGTTGACCAAATCTGTGCTTACGTTCAGATGATTCTTGACCATAGTTGACCGTCTTGATTGTTACAAAAATAATTTTTTTAATTAATTTATACTTCTATGATAACATCATCTCACTTGTCACCGCTTTATTGATTCCGCTTCATTTCTCCTTTTCCCACATACCATGAACTACCAATAGACACCAACAACAAGAACAACAACAACAAGAAGAGCAGTACCAAAGAAGAAAGAGTTTTATCAAAACAACCATCATTGATGGAGTCAAAAGACTTGAAGTACCATCAATTGATCTATCAATATGACGATCATAATCATTACTAGTGGCGCGACTTAATATAACTTCTTCTTGTTTCTAATCTCTTTAATACACACAAATCCAATTGTTATATTGGATGACAATTATCTTCAATTGTAAGGTTACTCAAAGTAGGATATCATGAGAATTTGATACCCAAAAATGTAAGAGAAAACTGCTTTTCTCTACTATAGAGTTTTAGGATCAACATCATTACCCATTAAAAAAATTACCTTACTAGTTTCTTGTGATTTGGTTTTTGTTGCAAATTTGATTGTCTAGTTTCACTGATATCAGTAAAGTGACAAGATGACACATACTAGCTGCAAATATGTCTGTGAGGTTAAAAATCTTTAATAAGGAGTATTCCATAGACTAAGGTGTTGTAACTACACTTACTGGGAGTGTAGTTGAGGTCGTGGCTCCATAAAGGAAGATAGAGAGACCAGGAGGTTCGATGAACACTCACCTAAAAATAAAGTAGGTAAGTAAGGCAGTCTTCTAATTCATATCATCAATGGAACCATCTCATTGAGTTGTCTCTGATTATGTCCATGAATCAAACTGGAGGACGCTCAGAAATTTAATGATTCCAGAGAACAATGAAATCCTAAAGTATTATGAGAACATGCGCGATTCAATGGAAAGATCATGCGAGCATATTGATGACTTTATTTTCGTATACAGTTGCTTAAATAAGATCACGATGAGATCGAACCATGATCCTTGTTGGGTATAACTTGGTTCTTTAATAAATATACCGGTATTTGGTGTGGTAGTGCTAACCAACCAATTGCAAAGCCTGTAGGACATACATTATTATTTTCCACAAAGAGCAGTAAGAAGAATGAAGTATAAACACTCGCCTTGTGGTGCGAGGTTTCTCATAAAGCCCTAGAATTGTTTACTCTCTTATAATGAATGTTACAACGTTCTGCTATTTAGTTAGCTTGGTAGTTTCAAAAGGATTTGACATGTAACATTTTTATATGGTTATTTCATATATCTGTAAGGATTTATGGATGACTCTCAGTTACGGAGTGCGTTAGCAATTAGATTAGAATGCTCACTTCTGGATTGAAACAATCGGGCGGATTTGATATACTCGCTTAAGTGACTTTTTGATTGGGAAGGGATAAACAAGTAAGGTATTTTTCCCTGTGTACTCACAAAGAAATTTCTTTATTTGGAATTGTAGCTATCGATGTCGATGGTATGGACATGGTATATACTCTTAATATATAATAAAATATTTTACGAGCTACTTGAAATTCGAATTTTAGATGAATATCTGGGAAAGCTCGATCGAAGCGAGCTCGTGGTATCTTATTTCACCAATTTGCATATGTCCAAAATTATCAGGCAATTTAACAAAGATATGTATCATGCGAGCACTCCTATAATTAGTTGATGTTCGAATGTAAGTAAATAACCATTCCGTATAAAGGAAGATGAAGAAGATGTGTTGGGAAATGAAATTCCCCTATTTAAGTGCAATAAATGTATTGTTGTACTTATTACAATGTACTCGACCAAATATTTCATCCTTAGTGAAATGGTTAGCTAAATATATCTCAGCGCCTTCGCAACGTCTTTGAAATGGTGTAATGAACGTAATCATATAAGTTTGTTTTATATCTACAAAGGCATAAAGAGGACCGCTAAAGGAAGTGCAATCTAAAAGTTTTTTATTATGAAGGTACAATAGTCTTTTCTGTCACAAAAGTAATCAGGGGGAGACATGACTGACTTATTTACTAAGTCGTTACCTATACTCACTTTCAGAAAATACATGACTAAAGAAACTGTCTAAAAAATCTTGTGAATGGAATCAGGGGAGATGTCGACATCATGGGGAGGATCCAAGGATATGATGCCAACACATTTTACTTCGAAATGTGAATTTTTGTTTTGCTATTTTTCCCTTTGATCGAGATTAGTTTTTCCCACATGGTTTTATTACTCGACAGGGTTTTTAGTGACACAACAACAAATATACCAGCTACTTGTTAGATGTTGAAGACCTAAGGATCGCATTGATACTGCTAAACAATATCGGAATCAAAGGAATAAAAAATGATAGTTTTCAAGCGAAACCACTTCCCGAATCAGCACAACGAAGTAAGGACTGCATCGCAATGGTTTCCAACACAAAACACTATTGTCGTTTGCATCAATACTGGGTTTTCGACAAAAGGCGAAATTCAGGACATATCGTGTGCATTATTTTTCCTTTGTTAAGGTTTTATCCTACTGGGTTTTTACTTGTCAAGGTTTTAACGAGGCAACATATGCGAGTCCTACTCTGTTATAGAGTTTCTTAATGTTGTACCTAATTTAGGTTTTGTCCCTATAGATTTTCCTGGCATTTTAATGAGGCAATTGACTTAAACACAATGGTCATCGAGGAAAGAACTACATTTGAAGAATCACATTCAAGCATTTTGTCATGTACTTGGCTAGGAGAGGAGGTGCCCATATCCCATCCATTGTCACTAGATATATATTAGTGATAGTAGTAGTATTTAGCTTATTCTTGGTTGCCTTTATCAATTGTATGTGAGGGTTAGGATGTAACCATCTGGGTTGTAAGTGGTCGTTTGATGTTATGTATGGGTTGACCTAGATATATAAGCCAAGAGACTCTGTAATGAATCCTATCTGAACATTAATCTATTTGAATCGTTTATTCGATTTCAGGCATTGTTCTTTATGAACCTGAATTCTTGATTCGTGAGAATCAGAATTTACCACCCAAGTTTCCATCCATCTTGTCATTGTACAAACTTGGTACATGACACATCTAAGATACAAAACAAAGCTTGGCTAAGTTTGCCTATGTAAGTGGTGGTCCAGATTTGTCTAGAGAGAAGATAAATCTATGGTCATGGTTTGTTCAACTTAATTATTAATTAGTATAAGTGTTTTATTAATTAGTGTCTCATTAATTTCTCATGATAAATGATTTATTAATTTTACATCATAAATGTCTCTTAATTAATATTAATACATATCTCCATCAATAAATAATTTTGACAAAAATTATTTCAATAGATATTAGTGGTGGCGGTGGTAGTAGAAGAAGAAGTAGGTGGTGGAAGCGGTGGAAGGTGTTACTAAGTGGTGGAGGCGGTAGCATTAGTTTTGGTGGAATAAATAGTGGTGCTGGATGGTTTTGATGGTGGTGGTATTGGATTTTTCTTTTTGAATCAAAAATAATAGTAATTTTTTTTTTATGACGGGTAACATTATATTGTGAAAAATATAGTTGGTTGTTTTTGACACGATCAATAAAGGCGGGTAACAAATATTTTTGAGATGATACCAAATCATATAAGACAAAATGGTTGTTTTTGGTACCACTACTATCTTTGGTAACCGTTCGTACGCATGATTTTCAGTATTAACAAAAAACATATAGTTGAATACATTAATTGACGACCTAAGTTTGTTAAACCTAAACTTTATACATGACGTATGGGATTAAAAGTTACAAGTGTGCCCAATATTCTACGAGGGATGGGCAATGGTGGTGGTGGAGAAAGAAGTGATATTTGGTGGTTTTGTGGTGCTTTAACCTATTGATGAGTAGTAATTGACTATGTTAATTATGTGCCGCTACAAAAGGGTAACACTATAAAGTAGAAATGTGGTTGATCGTCTTAATGCTAATATAAACTCGGTTAGAATACATGAAAATTAAGAAGCAAAAAAGCATTTGGATGTCACGTCATATAATAAATACTAAAAACTACATATTTCTAAATGATAATGAATATAATGAAACGCTCCCTCTCGGTTTCTCCAATGAAAACCGAAATCTTCTAAAAAAATAATCAATCGAACAACACTTTGATGGAGCGCATTACCACCGTGTAAACTCTCCAATTGCTACATATCCGGTGAAATTTCTGATTGATTTGGTGATTTCGTCCCTACCGTAATTTTTAACGAGGCATGCAATTAAATCTCGATAGTGATTTTAAAGGTATTTAATAATTACGAATTCATTTATAAGTTTTGTTTATGCAAGTATTGATTTAACTTGGGTTCTTTTATATTTTTGTGTTAAGTTGGTGACTTTTTTATTTGAATACATGTTTGGTTAACAAAATTTGATACATATAGGGTATTTTCTTTGTAACAATGATGTTAGTCTCTCATTTTTCCCGTTAGCACTTTGTTTCGATCCCATATTTGTAGACATTATTTGACTAATGTTGGGGCATTTGTTTAATCTTAGGGACGATTAAATCCAGTGTGTGTTCTACACATTGAAGGCGAAAAGAAGTTTGTGTCGGCTCTACCTTGAAACTAATAATTTTTCTTCGAGAGGTTAGTTGAATTTATGTAGATACAAATATCAATATGACTATGATCTTTATTGCTCCAAATTACACGAGTAACACTAGATGTTAGAACGTCCGTTTCATGCACTACTTATCATAGTTGGTGTGAAATCTTTTTATCCACAATTTTTTCAATTTTATGTTATCAATATGATTGAGAAAGAATCTTACACATGTTTTAATTTACTTTTATAAGTTTATTTTTCCACTCGAGATGTGTATATCTCGGCCTTCCAATAGCCAAGGTTCTTCATTTTTATAACCCTCACATTTGCAAAAAAATAAATAAATAGTTTTTATTTATAGTAGAGAAAATATTATGGGTTTTTGCTTCACTCCTTAGAGCCTTAGTTTTCAATAATTTCGGAACCAATGCATTCATAAACATCATGGAGTTAGATTGCCAGTTTAGGTATATGTACTGTTAGATGAAATATTCTTTTTGAAATTTAAAATTATGGTGTGATAGAACAATAAATGGGGAAAATATCTATTTACTGTATTTTTTTTTTTCATGTTGGCACAATATTATTACTACGTCCAGATAATAAATTGAAATAACATGCTTAAGTAAAAAATAAAAAGATCAGGTAACCCATTATTTTTCTGCCCAAAACCTATTTGAATATCAAAATAATTACTCACGAAAAAAATGAAACAAGAGGAATGTGAACAATATCGTATTAGGTGCAAAACATCTCGTGCCGTTACGGCACGGGTTAAGACCTAGTTTATACATAAAGCATTATTGTTGGACCACACAAGGGGTATTATAGGGCCTGTAGCCCATGGATGTCCAACCCAACTAGATAGTTAGGGTTTTTCATATGATATTGCATATACTATTGTATCAGAATTTACCACCCAAGTCTCCATCAATACGATCGCTCGTTGTTTTTCATATGATATTGCATATGATTTTAGGATTTATTTTTAGTAGATATAACAGACAAACAAAAATATACAAACAGACTATTTCCACTACTTCCCATGGTGGGATTTCAACTCCTTCAAAGATCCACAACCACTGCTTAGGAAATCAGAAATGTTAAACTAGCGGGCCTAGGAATCAAAACACCGAACATACTACTTAGAACGGAAAACATCTAACAAATGAAAGCCCAGTTACATTGGGACACAGTGATGAGTACGCACAAAGAATGAGTATGACTTTAGGGATCGATCAGAGACTGTATCCAAATGTTGAACAACTATAGTTTACTGGTACAGTTTAGCAACTGCCAAGACTAACAACCCAGAATTACTCCCAGGAAGAAACATGATTTATGTATTTTCATTTCACAAATGGTACATGGTATATATGCACAGTATTACAGAGAGAACTTTTATCCAACCTCTCTCTTCTCCAATGAAATCTGCGTTCCACAAATGAAACCCTTTTCGAGTTAGTTGTGTCATTGGTTGTTAGAGTAGTTCAACATCACTTTAAAATGTTTTTGTAAGGTAATTTTGGAATTTTACCAGGAGAAGATCTTCATCAGTACCATATGATTTTCGAGCTTCTTCTAAACACTCCATTGATACTCTGTCATAGTTCCTGCAAAGATTTGACCCAGGGATCAGTCAGTTACGTAGTTTTATCTAGTGGAAGCAAATTTTGGTAGTTATATAAATAATAGTACCACTGAAGTACATTAATAAACAGTATACCTAGAACTGGCTGGATCTCTTATCTCAAACTCATCTTTCTCCAAGTCATATCCACAAATTACAACATAGTGACCTAAGAAGAGATAAATGAGTTAAATAACTCAAGAAATTCAATAGTTGTAAAACAGGAATTCAAATCTCAAATGAGCGCAAAAGTACAATTATCTAACCTGTATACCCTGAGTTTCCACTACACAAGCCTGAAACACAAACATCATCCATCCAAGACCGACTAAGATAGAAACAAAATGAAACCCCGGGGTTACTATACCACTCAGAAAAGGAAAAATAATAAGCAGAATGGTACTCAAAAGGATGTCTTTTACCTCAGTTTATCCTGGTCCACCAATGCAATAGCTATGTAGCTCCCTGACAATATACGGACTGAAAGCTCTTCACTGCTTATCGATCTGCACTGTAATATAGAAAGAGTGCATCAACCTATCTTAAGTGGCTACATTAAGGTCTCATTATAATGAAATAGGAAAAAGTCTGACAAAGAACTCAAATTTTCAACTATGAATTCCTTCTCAATCGTTAAAACAAAAGCGAACGAGACTTTGCAACGTAGATATCAATGAAAAGGGGATACAGGATAATTGAACATTTCTAATCAGAACCCATTGGCTTTACACACAAACATATGACTACTCATGTAAGACAAAAGAAATATACTGTTAATCCTCACTTACCTGTATGTCGATTCCAGATTCCACAGCTTTTTGGAATAATTGATCAACTCGCACCTGATCATTTGGCAACTGCTCCTGTATGTGTTGAAAGAAAAGTTCAAAGATTGTTGATTACATGTCTGGATAAAAAAGTTCCAGGTCATACTACCAGTGAACAAACAAATATCACATTTCAATCCTACTACCCGAAAAGAAAATGAAATCACATTCCCTCATCTGATTAGATTTATATTATACTTTTATAGGAAGATGAACAAACAATAATACGAAGCTAATCTCAATCTCAACATACAGAAAGAAAAGGCATGCAAGAGGAACAAGAAATTATTTTGTGACGAAAAACTTACCTTGTAAAAGGTCTCCACAGAATAATCTGGATTTGCTCCAACAGTAACAGTAAAAAAGGAAAAACTAACAGAATACTTCTGCAGCAGATACGCAAGGTCAACTGTCCAAACGCTGTGGACAACAAAATAGAAATATCAACCTCAAAATTGGAAAGAAGAGATGCAACTTCCATTGAACAACACGAGCAATGCAAACTTCTTCAACACACCCCGATATCAATCTCGACAATAACATCAAGTAACAGAAAAACATCACCTAATTTTTTTCATTTACATATTAATATTCAAAATGCAAGATGTACAAGAACTTACGCCAAATACAGTAAATGAGTAAAGCTATTGATTAGATATTTTGATGATCCAACATCAAAAATCAAATTAGAGCCTCTAGGGAAACAAGAACTTTTGACTGCAACTTAAGGCACGGACAAGTGGAAAAAAGATGTCAACCGAGGTAGCAAGGATGGCTTACAATAGAGAACTTACTGAGAAGTTACGAGGATTAGTAGTGCCATCCCATGTACTGAAAGAAAGTTTAACAACTATAAATCACAGCAAACACAATGATAATGTTCATACACCATACAACACCATGACGTTTGGACAAGAGATATACCTTGTTGTGCTACAAAGCTCAGTTAATGCCTGAATGTTACATTGATCAATGCCAATAGTTCTTAAAACCATAACAATACACGCAAGACCACAATCCCAAGAACATAGCTGCCCTACATGAGGAACCTACAAAATCAACAAAAAGTTCTAATTCCATAGGTGGATAACCAGCAAAACAATGTATACGTGTTTAAGATATACTTACTTTAACAAAGTGCGAGCGAGGCAGTATAACATCTTGGTTTTCCCTGGTATCGACAGGCTGTTTAAATGGATATGTTCTAACCAAACTACAACAAGTTTCTTTCTCTTCTATGCTGTCGCCATCTTCATTTCTTAAAAATTTGTTGATCAAGATATGCAGTGGCCACATTGCTCCCAATATCAACTCAAAACGACAAATTCTTATGAGGTAATCTTCTATAAGCCCTTGTTATCCAGTTCCCTTTTTCCCTTTATTAAAGCAACCTGCCGTGGTATTGACAAA
The DNA here is from genome assembly GCA_023531295.1 of Papaver armeniacum. Lineage (NCBI taxonomy): Eukaryota > Viridiplantae > Streptophyta > Magnoliopsida > Ranunculales > Papaveraceae > Papaver > Papaver armeniacum. The sequence goes on along the minus strand of JAJJWW010015528.1, from coordinate 19,263 downwards.
GAGCAATTCAGAAGCAATCAGACTTCATCAATCAAGAATTTCAGACTTATCCAGTCAAAATGAGGCGATTCAGAAGTCTCCGATTTTTGACGCATAATCAAAATTTCGAACTGTATATATATGTATAAGCTAAACAATCGAAACCCAGATAAAAAAAAAAAAAAAAAAGACAAAATGTAATTAATTGTATTGATGATCAGGAATCTAATAGGACTTTAAAAATGACAAATTTAGGGTTTGATCAATCTCTGATTCCTGACTAAAGAAAAAGCGAGATAAAGAAGAAAGAAACGTGCCTTTAATTTTGGTGGAGTTAAAAAAGAAACGGCTATTGGAGACCCTGGAGAATTGCCGTTCAGACGTTATTCGTAATTTCAGGAATGACTTCTGATTGTTGTTTTTGTTACTGCTTTCTAGTAGTTAGGTGGCTTCTGTCTTATCTTTCTGCGGAGGACTCAAAATGTTAGATATGCAATTATTATCGCTGATTGTCTGGTGGGACCTACTACATCTTTTTGAGGTCGGACCGAATTATGGGGTAAACTGCAAACATGTGCTTGACCTACTATTCCTAATGAGCTGTGGGACTTGGGTTGGCTGGTCCCGGCCAACCCAAAACATGACAAATGGATTGCAGTACCAAAGTAATTTGCCCATAAACCAACTAACGCCAAGTATTATGTCATGGCCAACCAAGTATTATGTCAAGTATTATGTCATGGGATGACTCTCAAACACAAAATTACGAAAACCATTTTCTTTCTCTTTCCTCTTTCTCTCTTGTCTTCTTCTTAACGAAAACCTACCTGTTCTTGCCGCCTCCTGCTCAGATCGGCTCATTTGGAGTAGATCTGAGCAGCCATCTTTCCCTGTTAATCGCCAGTCTTGTTTATGGGTTGATACTAGCTTTAATTTTCAATTATGTAATGTTTTAATTGTTGTTCATGGTTTGGTTTTTGTTATTTTGCTCTTTTGGGTTCGTTTGTTTGGGTTTTGGGTTGTTTGGGCTTATATGATTGGGTTTTGATGAAGAAAAGAGACATTCAATTAACATCATTCTCAACTCCGACCTACAGGAAAAAAGCAGTTTCAGCATTAACTCTGGCGGCTTTGTTTATATCGGCGTTGTTCATCAGCTTTGGATATCCTCTAGTTTTTCAATTAGGGTTTATTCTTGATCTATTTTCAACCAAATCAATTTTTATTTCGGCTGTTAGAACTAGTTCTAGGTTTTTCAGGTCTGCAATGGTGGTTTCTTTGATGGCTTATGTGTTAATCTTTGTCATGAGATTCTTATGTTCCGGCGAGTTGCATATGTTCCGTCAAGCAAAGTTTCTGATAAATCTTACTTGGAAGGTCTTGGTTTTCAGATAAAAATTAAAACTTGTTCTAGGGTTGTGGATCATGCCTCAACGATCCAAGCTCTCCCGTATGTATGCGGGTGTTACTGTTACTACTTATGGGTCTCTCCCTTGTTTAATCGGGGGTTACTGCTACTGCTACCGGATTCTGGTATACGTGATTCTGTTAACTGAGATTTCATTACTGAAGATTCGTCACTTGGTCATGTTTGAATGTCACTTGCAGTCGGACCTGTTCTTATTTTGTGTCCTGTCCTGTAACTTTCAGGTTTAATACCTGGTTTATCTATTAAAAAAAAAAAGTCTCAGCGCAAAAGCCAAACGCCCGGTCTTATTCTTGAATTCTTAATATTATTAGATTTTTACCCTTTCCCCTTGAGATCCTTTTTTTTTTCTAAATAGAAATATATTATTGGAAACAGAAACGGCTAAGCATTTGATCCAGTCTTATTAGGAGCGAGCTCAGACAGAGTTGTCCTGCTGATGACTGAATCTGTAAGATTAGCCTCCTCTTGAACTGATACAAGGTTTGTACTTATATTACAAGATTCATAAGCTTTGACAGTGTCAAAAACAATTGTTGGAATTAAAAATAAGGGAGCTTGGTCTAACCAAGAAATTGCAGTGGTACTTTTTCTTCCTTTCTTTGCCAACTGGTCTGCCACTTTGTTTGCTCGTTTGTCTACGTACTGGAAACCCAAAAAAGAGATCATTTATTCTACTATATTCTTAACTTCATCTAGAATTGCAATGCTTTCCCATTGGATAGTTGATTCCTTTCCCGGTAAATACCTAATTATTGCCCTATTATCTCCTTCTATGACCAGATGTTGTATGTTATGTAGTTTGGCCCATTTAGCTGCTTGAAGGAGAACTAGAGCTTCCGCTTCTTCCATAGTGGAAGACCTGAAGATGCCTGATTCTGCTCCTTTGAAGGTTCTTGTCCAATTACGAAGAACAAAACCAAAGCCTGCATTAGTTTTTTCAGACAACCAAGAAGCATCACAATTTAGTTTGAAAGTATTTTTGATTGGGAAGGTCCAATATGGTATTGGTTTGATAGTTCTGTCTTGTGTTTGATTCAAACTATTCAAAGTCATTGGATGCCACTACTCATAGTGTCTTGATATATCTAGTGCTAACTGAATTGGTGTTCTAGATTTATCTTCAAATATCCTAAGACACATTTCTTTCCAAATAAACCAGCACTTGGTTGCAACTAGTGCCATTGAGATGGAGTTCAAATCTCTTGCTAACCATTCATTATATTTATGCAAGAAAGAAGTATTAATAGAAGCTGAGTTGTGAGGTACTCCCTGAACTGCCACTGGTTGTAGATTCCACACAGCTTTAGCATAGTCACAGTCAAAGAATAGATGAAAAGTAGATTCCACCGCAGTCTTACAGAAAATGCATTTGTTGTCCAATGATTTTAACTTTTGTTTAGTAGGTAATGCATCTTGCAGGCATTTCCAAATCTGCGAAGTATCCATGCTCCATAATCCTTTCCAAAACTTCTTTGTTTTGTTAGGGATGGTGTTAGATGGATTCAGTAACCTTGCATATAAAGATTTAACTGAAAATTTACTGTTTCTAGTAAGTAACCATCTCAATTTATCCTTTTTCAGTTTTCCATCCCTTTGTGTGTATAATCTTATGTTCATTATTTCACTGACCAAAGATCTATCAAAAGTTGAAAGTAACAAAGACTCATTCCACTTCTTTGTGTCATGATTTATCAAATCGGACACAAGTGTTATATTAGTTCTAGGGACAAAACTAGCTAGAGTTTGTTCCCTGTTTGGTAACCATTTATCATCCCGGATATTTATAGAGAATCCATTTCCTACCTCCCAAACACTATACTTTTTGATATGCTCAATACCTTGTGAAATGCATTTCCAAATCCAAGAAGCTGTTGACTTCTTTTTGGATTGAAGAGCTTCCGTTTTTTTTAAGTACTTTCCTTTTAAAATTTGAGCCCATAAATCATCAGGACTACTCACCAATATCCAGGCTATCCTACTAATCATAACCTGGTTCACTTTGTTAGCCTCATTAAAACCTAACCCCCCCCTCGGTCAATTGGTTTACATAAGAAATCAAAAGATTTTATGTAAATACCTTTAGAATTAGTATGTTTTCCACACCAAAAATCTCTCTGAATATCATTTATTCTTTTGGTAATTTTTTAGGCAAAACAAAACAGCCCATGCTAATAATTGGCATACTAGAAAGAACAGTTTTATTTAGAACAATCTTACTTGATTGGTGAAAAAGCGGGGGTATAACAACCACACCCAATAATTCGTTTGGTAATCTGTATGGACTAACTCCAATATTATTCCGAGAGCACCAACTTATAAAGCGAGCTCAACTAAGAAATAGATCAAAGAGTTATATCTCTTTTTCTCAAATCAATCAGCAAATCAAACAGATAGAAATCTATGAGCCTGATTGATATGAGAAATACTTGGACGGTACCAAAGACCAATGCCCAAGTGCTAATCAATTTATATCCAACAAACAAGGTTGGATTTACCAATTGATTGAACTACGCACAACCTATGATATTTCAATTATATAAACAAATATAATGCGGAAAAGAAATAACACAGACACCAGAAATTTTGTTAACGAGGAAACAACAAATGCAGAAAAACTCTGAGACCTAGTCCAGATTTGAACACCACACTTTATTAAGCCGTTACAGACACTAGCCTACTACAAGTTAACTTCAGACTGGAATGTAGTTGAGCCCTAACCAAGTCTCACACCGATTGAGGTACAGTCGTGTTCCTTACGCCTCTAGAACCATGCCGGATTCTGCGCACTTGATTCCTTAGATGATCTCACCCACAACTAAGAGTTTCTACGACCCAAAGTCGAAGACTTATAAACAAATCTGTCTCCCACAGATAAGTCTATTCTGATAGATAAATATGTCACCCACAAAAGTACCTATGAAGTTTTGTTCCATCTTATGATAAATCAAGGTGAACATGAACCAATTGATAATCTGGTCTTATACTCCTAAAGAGCAGCCTAGAAATATCAATCACCTGACAATAACTTAACTATATGGTAGTAGCATAAGTTATTGTGGAATCACAAAGAATGAGACGAAGACCTTTGTGATTACTTTTTATATCTTACATATCGAAGATAAATCTCGAGCAAATCTTAGAGAAGATAGTACTCAATATGATAAAACAAGTAAGATCAGAATATGCAACTACAGAGAAAATAATTACATCTGGCTTCACGAATCCCAAATGAAGTTTTCAAGTCGTTAACCTATAATGATTTTGGAAAAACCTAGGTTAAAGGAGAATCGACTCTAGTCGGAACTAGGACACAGGAAAGTGTCGGGATTAGGCTTTCCAGTTGCTAGAGTTCTCCCTTATATAGTTGTTTGTGGGTGAAAATTATTTATGCTGATTTTGGTAATCTTGGGTGTGTGGATGAGAAACGAATCTAAACCCTAACAATGCACTGCACGGGAGTACTTTTGATTCGAGAGATCAATTTGTACAATCCTGGCCTAAACCAAGAAATGGCCGTTCCATGCTTGCTTCGGTCACAAAGTGAAGGAGAAGGGTTGGTCTTAGAGGGGGGGGAAGCGAAGAGAGTGTTGAGACCAGAATGGTTAATTCTGAAGATGTGGCTTGTTTTATGACTTGTATCAGAAAGTGGAACTGGCTTGCAGAGTGAAAAGCTATCAGTTCTTGGTGATTTCTGGATACTATGTTGTTGCCGACCAAAAAACTTGTTGTTTTTGTGGAAAATGTGTAACAGATTGCTACGTGTGGCAAGTCAAAGTCAAGATACTTTCCATAGGAAAATAGCATGTGATGCTAGTATGCTTGCCTTGGCTGGCCGCCTAAAACTTACTACAGGCCTGTCAATTCCTTGGCAAATTTGGACGACTGACATTGTAGCTTATGAGAAAGGATGGCCATTGATTATGGCCACATCCTGTTGTATAACAAAGTGGCGCCATTGGCATAGTGGCGCATGGCGTAGCCACGGCATAGCGACATGCCAGTGGCGTAGCCGTGGCAGATGTTTTAGCATATTGGTATTAGACCCAAATGTGGTGTGGCAACATTGGCCATGTTTCCACAACAATCCCTATGCTCTGGAAAACGTTACTTGGCTTGGTTGGCGTAGCAACTTTGCCTGAATTAGGGTTTGGTATGCCAAAACCCTAATTAGTGCATGCGGCATGTGGCCTTGGCGCATCGATGTTTTGTGCAAATGGTGCCATAGACATACCGAAAGAACCATAGCCAGGACATCATGTGGAAACGGCCACATGAGTAAGGATTTCCACGGGTGGCTATGATATGGCGTCTTTATTAGGGTTTCCTGGGTCCTGCACGACTCGGGGCATGTTGTGGGGCCCGAAGTGGCATAATTTGTGCCACGACTGCAAATTAGGGTTTCGACCATGCAAGGTCGTGTCTCTGGTTAAGATAACCACATTGAAGTCTGTTATGGTGTTGGCCACGAACAAATGATGGGTTGGCACGTAAGTGCACTATTTATGGTATGTTGCCATGTTTGTCATGCTTCTGTGGTAAAGTGGCACGTTTAGCATGTTTGGCATGCCAATTAGCGTATTGGCGCAACCTTGCCTCTTTTAATGCTATGACAGCTTTAGGACGACCTGATTGGTCAATTAAAAGAGGGGTCGACCAAGCATGGGTGTGGCCACACTTCTAGTGTGCGTGTGGTAAGTTTAGAGCGACCTGATTGGTCGATGGGAAGGGGGCCGGCATGCAACATGGGCCCGACCTCATTCTAAATGCGTGTGGCGCATTTAGAGCGACCTGATTGGTCGATGGAAATGGGGCCGACAAGCAAGGGCGTGGCCACACTTACAGCGCGTCGTGGAGGGTTTAAAGAGACCTGATTGGTCAATGGAAAGGGGGGCGGCAAGCAAGGGCGTGACCACACTTCCATCGCGCCGTGTCGGGTTTAAAGCGACCTGATTGGTCAATGGAAAGGGGACCGGTTGAGCAGCACGGGTGTGGCCACTTGCAAGTGGCGCCGGCTGGCCTATGGCATGGCCACACCTCCCTTTGTTGCTGCTCCCATTCCGCGGCTCCTTGTTTTATGATTTTAGGTAGGATTTTGCACCTACTAATCCATGGCGGATTAATTACCTAGTTCGCCTAGGCTTAATTTCGACAAGCAAGGTCTAATATCTTTGCAGAATACAAGCAAAAACCCTAATTTTTGCAAATTAGTCAGGGTAATATCTGAATCTTGTGAGTTATCACAAAATTGATTGAATTCTATGTGTTGACACAGAGTTCTTTAAGTTCATTGCCAGAGAGTAGTATACTTTCTGATTGAATACTTTATGCAAGGACCTTATCCTTGATACTTGGAAATTCGTGCTACCCTGCTGCGAGTGGACACAAATTGTCATGTCATATCAACATTAAGGGTTCAGCCGGGGAACATAACACAGAAAATATTCAAAGAAACTTATATTAATTGAATAATATAGGCAGGGTGCCGAAATTTACAGAATATCTGGGTTGCTACATGCACAATTCTGGTGTGGATATATGTTGCTCAATAAATGCGCTAGTGAAGAGGTTGAACACTCATCACTTTTACATGGTTCTGTTTCTTTGCATAGTGACAACACATTAAATGTAGGGTTTTACAAATTTAGCCCTGAACTGAAAACCACCATCAACATTAAGTCCCATGCTTAGCACGTAACACTGGCATTGGTGTGGGGTAAGCATGAGATGGTGACAGAAAAGGATAAAAAATCGAAAGGGAAAGACATGAGAAGATTACCAGGAAAATTCGATTGACCTTTGGCAAGAGGCATGAACAGTCTGCAATCTTTGTCCTGGCGCACTTCTGTCTTGGCCACGGAGTATTGGTGCCATGTATTGTTTGTGTAGCGAGCCTTGAATACAAAGATGAGTGTTGAGGTGGTGGAGCCATCAACACTATAATGTATTGAGGCAGTATGCATTACAACATAGTAGTGAGTGTTTAGGAATTTGTACATCTCAACACTAAAAGGAGAGAAGTGTTGAGGCAGTTTTCCTGGAAACACAGTGATGAGTGTTGAGGAATTTGAACGTCTCAACACTAAGAGGAAAAATGTGTTGAGGAAGTTTGCCTAGCAATACAGTAGTGAGTGTTGAGGAATTTGCACGTCTCAACACTAAGAGAAAAGAATGTGTTGATGCCCGACAACACAGTGGTGAGTGTTGAGGAATTTGTACGTCTCAATACTAAGAGAAAAGGATGTGTTGATGCCTGGCAACACAGTTGTGAGTGTTGAGGTATTTGTACGTCTCAACACTAAGAGAAAATGATGTGTTGATGCTCGGCAACACAGTGGTGAGTGTTGAGGAATTTGTACGTCTCAACACTAAGAGAAAAGGATGTGTTGATGCTCGGAAACACAGTGGTGAGTGTTGAGGAATTTGTACATCTCAACACTAAGAGAAAAGGATGTGTTGATGCTCGGAAACACAGTAATGAGTGTTGAGGAATTTGTACGTCTCAACACTAAGAGAAAATGATGTATTGATGCTCGGAAACACAGTGGTGAGTGTTGAGGAATTTGTACGTCTCAAGACTAAGAGAAAAGGATGTGTTGATGCTCGGCAACACAGTGGTGAGTGTTGAGGAATTTGTATGTCTCAACACTAAGAGAAAACGATGTGTTGATGCTCGACAAAACATTGGTGAGTGTTGAGGAATTTTTATATCTCAACACTAAGAGAAAAGGATGTGTTGATGCCCGGCAACACAGTGGTGAGTGTTGAGGAATTTGCACGTCTCAACACTAAGAGAAAAGGATGTGTTGATGCCAGGCAACACAGTGGTGAGTGTTGAAGAATTTGTACGTCTCAACACTAATAAAAAAGGATGTGTTGATGCTCGGCAACACAGTGGTGAGTGTTGAGGATTTTGTACGTCTCAACACTAAGAGAAAAGGATGTGTTGATTCCCGGCAACACAGTGGTGAGTGTTGAGGAATTTTCACGTCTCCACACTAAGAGAAAAGGATGTGTTGATGGTCGGCAACACAGTGGTGAGTGTTGAGGAATTTGTACGTCTCAACACTAAGAGAAAAGGATGTGTTGATGCTCGACAACACAGTGGTGAGTGTTGAGGAATTTGTACGTCTCAACACTAAGAGGAGAGGATGTGTTGATGCTCGACAACACAATGGTGAGTGTTGAGGAATTTGCGTCTCAACACTAAAAGTCTCAACACTAAGAGAAAAGGATGTGTTGATGCCCGCACGTCAACACTAAGAGTGGTGAGTGTTGAGTGTTGAGGAATTTGCACGTCTCAACACTAAGAGAAAATGATGTGTTGATGCCCGACAACACAGTGGTGAGTGTTGAGGAATTTGTACGTCTCAACACTAAGAGAAAATGATGTGTTGATGTCCAGCAACACATTGGTGAGTGTTGAGGAATTTGTACGTATCAACACTAAGAGGAGAATGTGTTGAGGCAGTGTGCCTGACAACACAATAGTGGTGTTGAGTAATTTGCACGTCTCAACATTAAGATATTTAAAATTTATTGAATATGCCTAATAGATATAAAATATTAGTTTAAGGATAGTTACTTAGCTCTGTCTCCGCTAGGCTTGTCCTTCGCGCATGATTGGGATTTGGGTATTTTAGGCTCCCTCGTGAGTGAGCAGCATCAGGTGTTAGTGATGACATCAGGATGATAACAGGTTGATAGACGGACAAAAGTCCCCAGGTCTTTGATGGGATGAAACAAAAGGTGGCCACAACTATGAACCTTAGCTGGTTGCGATCACGATCCTTGACAGGGAGGAGTGTGGTGGCTACGGGCACGAACCTTGGAAGGAAGGAGTGTGGTGGCTACGACACGATCCTTGGCAGGAAGAAGTGGCGGCTACGACACAATCCTTGGCAGGAAGGAGGCGTTGAAGCAGCTTCGGATCCTGGAGAGGACGTTGAAGCTTATGGAGCAGAACACTGAAGCAAAGCGACTGCTGGAGCGAACATCGAGGCGGAGCGACTTCTGGAGAGAACGTTGAAGCGGCTCCTGTAGAGAAACATCGAAGCGGCTCCTGGAGAGAACTCCAGTGAGGGCGCCATTAACCTTTGACTTTGAAAAACGAGCTGATACGATATGGCATATGGGAAGACGGCACACAAATAGTGTTGGTCGGCAAGTCGTGTTTTTCTCCTCACGGGAAAGAATACGCTTCTTCTGTGTGATTTTCCCTTGCAATTCTCAGAGTCTCGATGTTTACAATGTTGAAGTCAGAGGCCGCGTCAATCAGCGTGCTGTCAAACTCGACATACTTCAAGTGAACAGTGGTTAGGAGTCCCAGGTTTCATCTATCAATCGTGCTTTCCGAGGAGAGGTTGGAGTTTGGGAACGGCTTCCACGGCGCGGAAACAGTATTTTCTTGATCTGATGCGGTTGAGCGCAAATATGTCTTGAAGAAATCTCTCACATAAATGTTTCATCATAGACTGCAAAATTTTGTGGACGGAGTCCCCAGAAATCATGTAGCTCATGACGGGAAGAGGGTCTCTGTGAACTCAGGAGGGTTGCTGATTTTCTTTGCCTTGATTTTGGAGAAGTCGTTCCTAATCTTCACGTGTGATGAAATTGGATTGTTGATTCCTTTCTACTGGGCGTTCAGGAGCAACGCGAGACTCCTCATCTATAAAGGCGCGTCATGCTGAAGTGCTTGCGCCGGATGTTAAAAGTATTCCTTGTCAGCTCCATCTGGGGTGTAGATGGTGGATTTTTGACAAAGGCTAAAATCGTAAACCCATACTTATATGTATTCCTGATCCAACAATCAGATGAATATTTAGGCTCATGTCTCTTATTGAAAGCATGAAAGATCATGCTATGAGAATCTCCGACTGAGAATACTGTCTCTCAGAGTATATATAGATATATAGTCTCTCAGCTGAGGCAACGACATATCTCACGAATACTGAGCAATTTCAGTAATTAATTCTATATAGAATCGAAAGGTTAGACGGCTCCTAGACAAACTTGCACTGCTAGTATAGAAGCAATAACGTCTTGAGGATGTAACAATGTTTTCCACGACTATATGAAAGAAATATGACGCTTCAACAAGCTCATATCACTCAATTCTGAATAATTAACGCTCCTAGACGATCGTACTAGTACTAGTATAGATCCATTAATTAATTATTCTCAAAATCAATAGATTCAAATCCCTGAAAATATTGAATATTTTCATAATATTTCGTTACTTCAATTTATGGTTCTTCCCAGCAGAATTCCATGGGTTAGTAATAAATATTCAACACACGGGCATCTGAGTTACCTTCGAGTAAGCCCCGACCAAAATGGTGTAAATGTATTCGGGATACCCTCCTGGGTTCTATCAAAAGATGTGGGATGTGATAGGTGCTGATACTGTTAAAATGGTGCAGTCTTTTTTCCACTCTAAGCATCTGTTAAAACAACTAAATCATAGTTTCATCTCTTTAATTCCTAAGAATGCTGCTCCTAAGAATGCATCGGAATTTAGACCCATTAGTCTTAGTAATGTTTCTTATAAAATTATAAGTAAGTTACTTGCTTCTAGACTAAAAATTGTTATGGAAAAGTTTATTAGTCCCTATCAAGGTGCCTTTCTTTCATCTAGGAAGATCACAGACAATATTGTGATTGCCCATGAGTTGGTAGACACTATTAGGAAAACCAAAGCTAAGAAAAATGGACTTATGGCTCTTAAACTTGACACGTCTAAGGCGTTTGATAGAATTGAATGGGATTTTTTAATAGCAATACTTAGGAAATTGGGTTTTCATGATGATTGGTGTTCTATGATATATGAGTGTATTTCTACTGTTTCTGCATCTGTTTTGTTAAATGGCTCTCCAGGAGAAGTGTTTTATCCTTCAAGGGGTCTTAGACAGGGAGACCCCTTGTCTCCCTATCTCTTCATTATTTGTATGGACTGTCTCTCTAGAATGTTGAGTAGTGCTGAACAGGATAACCTCATGCAGGGTATAAAACTCACTAAGAGCAGCCCGTCAATTAGTCATATGTTTTTTGCGGATGACTGCTTGATCTTTTCTAAAGCCAATCTTAATAGTGCTAGACAGATTGATAGTATTATTAAGAACTTTAGTAAGTACTCTGGCCAGTCTATCAACCTAGAGAAATCTGGAATAGCTTTCAGTCCAAAGATGGACAATAGGATTAAGAGTCAAGTTGTTGGTATTTTAAATATCAAAACTCTAGCTCTCAAGGACAAATACTTAGGAGTCCCTATTCTTATTCAGCAGAATAAGATGGAAACTTTTGGTCCTTGAAGGCAGTTTCGGTGATAGATTAACTAGTTGGATAGGAAAACATTTGAATCAGCCTGCTAGGACTGTAATGATCCAATCTGTTTTAGGTACTCTAGCTGTCCATCACCTTGTTGTCTTTCCAATGCCCAAGAAACTTACTGCTAGGCTAGATGGCATTCAAAGGAGATTCTGGTGGAAAAAGAAGCAAGGTTCAAGAGGGGGGTACTTCATTAAATGGGATAATATAGCTAAGTCAAAATATTTAGGGGGGTTGAATATAAAAAAAACTGCCGAGTTGAATCAAGCTCTCTTGGCTAAATTAGCCTGGAGAATGCTCCATGAGGAAAATGCATTATGGGTCCAAATTTATAGGCATAAATACTTTCCTGATCATAACCCTTTACACTGCAATAATCCAGATGGTTCTTGGGTTTGGAGGGTGTGTGTCAAGGTCTTGAGATAGTTAAAAACACTACTTGTTGGGAAGTGGGGATGGTACTAAAATTTTTATATGGAAGGATAGATGGGTACCTAATAGGAATCGGTTATTACCTTCTACTTTTAGTTCTCTTTGGTCTGAATCTTTGTGAATCAACTTCTTACTCCTAATACTCAACAATGGAACACAGATATATTGCATGCTTTATTTGATGTTGATGTGGTTGAAGATATTTGTGGGATTAGAATCCCTATAAAAGGAGAAGATAGACTAATCTGGTTACCTGCCCCCAGTGGTGTCTTTTCTGTTAAGAGCGCTTATAAAGTTGTTGATTGTGCAGAAGTTAACCCCAGTAATCCTATTACTCTTGATCTGTTTCCCTGGAAACAATTTTGGAAGATGGTTCTACCACCTAAAATCCTTCACTTTCTATGGAAGTGTGTTCATAGGTGTTTGCCTGTCAGGGCTAAGCTTTTCATAAATGCATCTGAAACTGAATCTCAATGTGTTTTTTGTAATTCTTCTATAGAAACATTGGAACATTTGCTTTTGGATTGTCATGTTGCTAATCAAGTATGGAATTCTGTTGACCCCAACTTTCTTAATAGCTTTAATGGTCTAAGAATAGAGGATTGGATAAGGAACTGGCTTAGAAATGTCTATGGTGGGAGCAGAATTTCCATTGAGGCAATGATAATAACTGCAGGCTTTGTGTTATGGCATATCTGGAAGGCTAGATGTGCAATTATGTTTGATAATATTAGCCTGAATGTGGAGGTTCTTATTAGTCAGATTAACAGAGATGTGCAGGATTGGAAAAGTAATAGAGAGATGATTAATTGTCAGCAGAATAGGGTCTCAATACCTAGAAGAATTGAACCTTGGACAACTCCTCCAAATACTTTTGTTAAAATAAATTTTGATGCTTCTTTTTATGAGAATTCTAAAAATATGGGATCTTGGACTTATTGTTATTAATGAAACAGGGGACAATCCTTGGAGCATGGAGCATTCCAGCGATGCAGAGATGATGAGGAGCAAGTGAAGCTATAGCAATGTTGGAGGCAATTAAACGGCAAAAAGAATGCAGATTGAAAACTGCGAGTTGCAAGGAGATAGTTTGAATGTTGTTAATGGTTAACTAGGAAAAATTGGGTCCATTAAATGGACTAACAACTGCTTTATTAGAGATTGCTTAGAGTTGCTTAAATGTTTTAATAAATGGGAGATTTCTCATGTGCCTAGGACCACAAATAGTGTGGCAGACATTCTTGCAAAAGATGCAAGTAGTAGTACAAGTGTAATCAGTTGGGAAAGTGATTTCCCAGAATGGCTCGTCTCTCTTGTTAGAGAGAAACTCATTGTACTTGAATCTTCTTGAATTATTTATTATTTCTTTCCTATTAAAAAAAAAAAGTATTCGACAAATAATGCATTAACAAACACCTGAATGAACAAACAAGTATTTCAAAATACGACGAGACGATGAACCTATGCAAGTAGGAAAGAAAATAATAAAATAATAGTCTAGGCGCTAGGGACCGGCTCACCGGCCGGCCCGGTCATCATGCGTGACCGTCCACGCCCAAATTCTATATTTTATCATATTCTATTATTTTCCTTGATCTCATGAAAATCCTTTCATTTGAACAAATATCCTTCGTTTTGAGGAAACTCCTCAGTTTCATGGTGTTTCCTTCACACTGAGGAAATAATATAAAATTAGAGAAAATATTGTGGGGCCGTGATTATTGGCCAACAAGCCATGCCTTGATCCCTACCCCACACCTCATGGTTCCTCATTATTTTATTATTATTTCCCTAATCTCATGAAAACTCCTTAATCTCATGATATTTCCTTGATCCCATGAAAAATAATATAAAATTAGGGAAACCCGTGGGACCAAGGGCCATAGCCGGACGGTCATGCCTTAGCAGCCCCACACGCCCTATTTTATTATTATTATATTTTTCATGTTTCCTTAATCCCATGAAATTCCTTGATTTCATGATGTTTCCTTCAAATTATGGGAAAATACACAAAAAATACATAAAATCAAGGAAACTTGTGGGACCGGGCCCAAGGCACCGCTTCTGGCCATGCCCTAGCCGGTCCCACAAACCTCTTATTTTATTATTATTATTTTTATATTTCCTTGATTTTATAAAATTCCTTGATTTCATGATATTTCCTTCAAATTATGAAAATTCTTTCAAAATTATGAAAATCCCTTCAAATCATGAAATAATACATAAAATAAGGGAAAACTCACGGGACCGGGCCTAGCCGCCAACCATGCTCAAGCCGGTCCCACACGCCCTTATTTTATTATTATTAATATTTTTGTTTCCTTCATCTCATGGAAACTCTTTGATTTCAACAAAACTCCTTGGTTTCAACAAACTCTTCGGTTTTATCATATTTCCCTAAAATCATGAATATATTATAAAAAATTAGGGAAAACACCGTGGGAACGGGCTCCTTGGCCGGCCGTCCGACCATGCCTTGACCGTAGCCAGTCCCACACTTCATGATTCCCTCATTTTCTATTATTTTCCTTCATCTCATGAAGGTTTTGACGGTTTCAGCAAAAACCCTGATTTCTTCATATTTTCTCAAAATGTTGCTCAAACGCACACCAGAAAATATCAAAATTCTCAGAATTGAGATACAGACACTTTGGTGACGTGAGCATGTTACCTTGACCGACCAAGGTTGGCTTTTTGGCTTGCAAGAAGCCGGTCCCACGTATTCTCATAATTTGACCTAATTTGCACAATTGCACGTATTAGGTCCAAAACTCTTCCAAGCAACTTGGAACTTCATGGAACGATCATCATTTGATCCCGTGAACACCCAGGGCCGGTTTCATGACCCCTTGGTCGGTCCCTCATCTCTTCATAATTAATTGGATTTTATCACCTAAGGTTCATCATTATTTTAATAAATGATTAAACCAGCATTTAATCATCCTTTCATCAACAAATTAAATGGTCTTCAGGAGATCTTGATATTTGCTCACGTGAGCATCTAGTCACTACATGGTTGACCCATAATCCTGTGTAGCCGTTCCCTCCTTTTCTGTGGTTAATTCTCAATAAACCATCAATAAATCATCAATTGATCAAATTAGGGTTTTGAGTCCAAGGTTAATGATTCCAGATTCAAACGCTAATAATTTTACGTTGATCTTGTGATCAACATTTTATTTATCATACTCGGTTCAATTGCCAGTATTTTGATTTAATATTTTATTTGGTCATGCTACCATAATTCATCAAACGAGCAATATTTGCTCAGATAAGCAATACTTGCTCAAATCAAAGAATATTGGTTCAACTATCAATATTCAACAATTCATCGAATGAGCAATATTTGCTCACGTTAACTTATTCACACATCATATCTCTGTCTCAACATACATGTTCAATTCATGAGTCTCAGAACATTTCCAAACCACGTTCGACTCAACAATACAAGGACTCATCGTCTCATGAAGTCATGAAGTCAACAACTGACTAACTAAATACACGTCTGCCTTGCAGACTCCACACTTACATGAGACATCAATCGTGTCACATGGGGGGATATTAACTAGGGTTTTGGTCTGGCGGTCTACGGCACGTGTGTTCATACACACGATGAGAATGTGAGCAAGTCGTGCAATCAGTTGAAGGAGTTAACAAAGTAGTGGATGGAAAATCAACCAAGTCTCCGCACGATGAGCAACTGGTTTCAAACACGATTTCCATTTCCCCACTCTTCGATTCCATCAACTGTCACACTTCGTGGGATCATGGTGTCTATAATTCTAGCAATATAAATAAATCTCTGAATCATGATTGAAAAAAGGAGGATAATCTCACGTCAAGCAGACAACACGAGATTAACAATCCAACTCTCAACAGAGCAAATTCAATCATTCATAATTTATCTTATTTTCAGAATACACAACACACCAACAATATTCGATCACCATTGATCTCACACATCTCTCTGCTTCCCTCCTACATACCGACCCATCCTCTCTTGTGACCGAATTTACTCTGAAACGACCATTGTCTTGGTTTAGGCCGGAGTACTACAGAATGATCTCTCGAATTCAAAGCACTCCCTTCTTGCAGTGCATCTATGTGAGGTTAAGCATTTTGCTCGGTTCAAGGAGTCTCATCCGCGCGATCATCTCCTCAATTCCGTAAAAACCAGCGAATCGTTTTGCCCCATCTACAGATTGGCGACCACAGTGGGAGATTATTCTCTCGGTTGCAATCTCAATTCTCACAAAGATGGTCGGTCTCAGATCTAATTCAGTTACGCAAAACCCAATCCGGAATCCTTCAAATGGCGATGCTCCTCCTTATAACGCTACGTCTGACATCACGGAAGGTGAAGAAGTCCCAACTCTAACTGAGTTGGCACGAGTCTTAGAGATCCATACCAGGAACATGGATCTGATGAAAGATACAATGAACCACATACTCGACTTTCTCATTAAACTGACATCCGAGTTAAGTGGAACCTTCGCTTCAGAAGTCCCAGTACCGGGGACTAATTCGTCACATAGTGACCCTTAAAGTAACAGTTTCACTACTTATGAGAATCCGGTGGACCAGGAGGTTGTACAATTAGTTGAAAATTTGTGTGAACTCTTACACTTTTCCAGAAAGCAACGAACAGACACGTTTGCTGCGCTCAACCAGATATCATCTGACGTGCCAGTAGCTTCATTATCTCCAAAGAATCGAAGGAATGACCATGATGTCTGAGCATTCGATCAACAACATCACTTTCGGAGAAGAAGACCGCATGGCAGACGAAGGACATAATCGAGCCATGTACGTGACCGGCTTCATCAGAGACTATGAATTCAAGAGAGCCCTCGTTGACACGGGCGCTTCTACAAATATTATCACTATGAAGACTCTCAAATCAGCCAGGTTCCCACAAAATAAGATTGCCCGGCACCCCATCCTAATGACAGGCTTTGAAGGAAGTCAGATCCATACGTACGGATATGCATACATAGATTTGAAGGTGGGGCCTATTCAATCAAAAGTCAAGTTCCACGTGATCGAACAAGAGCCAGATTATCACATGATACTTGGACGTCCATGGCTCCATGATAACAAGGTGGTTCCTTCAATGTACCATCAATGTATGAAGGCTCTACTTAACAACAAGATTGTTCGCATCCCGGCTTCATCATCTCCTTATGCTCCTGTCTATGATGCTGAATTCCTTGAATCTCAAAAGAGTGTCCCGGAGCCTCCAGGCAAAGTTTACAACACTCCACTCCCAAGTTGGAAGACTATTGAAAAGGTCGCTGACAAGCCATCATCCTCAGATGCTAAAGTGATCAGATCATCCGCCACAACGTTAAAACGCCGTATCGACCAGGTTTCAACTCCAAGGTCGAACTTCATAACCAGCCACGACGCGGAGGGGAGGATCGTTTATCGCCGACGAAATTAATCGGGGAGAACGATCAAAAGTCTCCCCACCCCGAAGAATCATGCAAGAACGAACCATCACTCGAGGAAGAGTTTCAGGATGCCCCACGACAATTACAAGACGGTACTGACTCTACCACTGACGATCTCGAAACAATCAACATTGGGACCGAGGATGATCCAAGGACGATCCTGATCAGCTCAGCGCTGTCATCATAGGAATGGACGGAACTAATAAATCTATTAAAAGAATATCAAGATGTCTTCGCGCAGGACGTACGAAGAAATGTCAGGTCTAGATGACAAATTGGTTACTCATCATCTGCACATTACTCCTGGCTCCAAAGCTGTCAAACAACCGCCGAGACAGTTCAGACACGAAGTCGAAGAACAAATCAAAGTTGAGATTCAGAAACTACTAGCAATTTGGGTTCGTTAAACCTATTCAACATCCAACATGGTCAAAATGTTGTTCTGTCAAGAAGAAAAATGGTCAAATCAGATGCTGTGTTGATTTCAGGAATCTGAATAAATGTTGTCCGAAGGATGATTTTCCTTTACCCAATATTTATATGCTCGTTGATGCAACCAGTGGTCACCGTATGTTATCATTTATGGATGGTTACAACGGATACTGGTAGGCTTACAAGATGCCTACGACTATGTCTACTGCAAGTGCACAGGCCTATTGGAGGCAAGGGCAAGCACATGTCGATCCCACAGAGAAGTGGTGTGTATGTGAGTTGATCTCAAGGCTTTACTTAAACTAATTTCAAGAGAGTGACAGAGTAATGGTTTGTTGTCGAAACGACTAGGTTGGAATGGTGACTGTGATTCTAAACTAAGGTAATGATAAGCACAAAGTGTTGGAACTGATGATTTTGTGACACTAGGGTGATTAAACTCACCACTTAATCTTATACTAAGGTAAACAAATTCTACTTATGCTCTTATCCTTCCCTTGAAGGTTTCAGGTGGAGATTATGTTAATTGCATTCACTAATTAACCCCTAGTATAGAGTGTCTTCTTACAGTACACTCTATCACAAGCTAATTTGCTCAACAATTAGCAAATAACCTAATACAATAAACACATTAAGAACATAAGATGAATCATGAATTAACTTAACATAGGCTTAAGGGTTTGTTCTACACCCTAGCAGAGGTGATTAGAACATTATGCAAAAATAATAAAACTTCAAAAATAAATTCCAAACTCAAAACTAAACCCTAAAACAGACTGTCTTCTCTCACATCCAGAACATCAATTTATATCTCTCACAAACACTCAAACTCACCAAAGACGCAAACCCAAACCTCTCTCATCTGCTGAATCGGCTCTGAGCTCCATGCGTCGACTGTTGGAGAAAACCCTAATTCCAATCGCCTCAACCCTAGCTTCTAGGGTGGGAGAAGCTAATGGTGGAGAAAGGAAGAACTAGGGCATGGAGGAGGAGGTGTTGTTGGTCTTTGGTGTCGATGGTAAGGAGATGGGGATGGTGGTGATGGCTCGCAAATGTATATGGGGAAGAAGGTGGAGGAGATGGGTTTCTTTGTGGAGTTGTTGGGGAGAAGAAAGAGAAGAGAGAAGAAGGAATGGGTTCGGTCGATGGGGTGTAGGTATAGGGCAATTCGGTGTTGAGCAGGTGCAACGAGAAGACGATGCGAAGGGTGGAGCG
>JAJJWW010015527.1:0-169905 GCA_023531295.1 Papaver armeniacum | reverse complement strand
CAGGAAGATTCACAAATTCTGTAGTGATGGGATTACATATGTATAAAGGTTCATCGGGAGTGTATGTATGTGAAGCTACCTTTTGCACGGATGCCTACGTATTTTTTTCTTGACTGTTAAACACTAACTATTACTCCACATGCTGGTAATTTGAGGTTCATCTTCCATAGACGCCGTTATAATACTCCATATACCAGAGAGCTTCGTCATATTTGTGCAAACTCTCGAACCCATCGTCTTGGAATCAGAAATATAGTGATAATGTTCAAACGGCTTGTGTTGTTGCTGTTGTACTAGTCGATGACCATATTGATACTGAAGATGGGATTTGCGATGTAAGTTGTTTTAGCATCTAACTGGGTACATACTGGTTTACAGCCTATACGGACTCGGCTGGTAATCTAGAAAATATATCTAGCTTGATTTCTGGGGAAGAGCGTATAGAGAATTGTATTCCATCTCCTTAGATCAGAAAACTTAAATAACTAGATGACCGCTGCCACGGTGGGAAGGCCGACCGAAGAAAAATGGAAACACTCCTGCAATTGGACCGTAAAAGAAAATTTATGGCTAAAGTGAAAATATCATTTTTTCTTGAAACGGATAGAGTACATCGTTTTATTAGTTGCAAAAGAAAATTAGTTGATGCATAAAACCAAAATATGGTTACATAAAGTATTATGTATCCTTTTGTGGTAGTTTGCACAATTGATCTCCATTTTATTTTCAAAATTGTGCCTAAAATGACAAATATTTTTCCAAATTTTTCGTAAAAACTCTAAATTTAATATTGTTGTTTATACTCATTGCGTAGATTTTTTAAAACCTTTCCAACGAGATAAAATTTGTAAAATTCAAGGCACGGATTTTTAGATATGTTATATTAAAAGTTTGGTTGTCGATTATACCCTAAAGAAATAGGATATATAAGGAATTATAATAAAATTTGGGCTCTTATATCTAGTTGCCTTCTTTTGGTTTATTTACGAAAATGTCTAATATCTTCTTTTCCTCTTTGGTTTATTTACGAAAATGTCTAATCTTTAGTGCCTTTCTCTTGGGTTTATTTACAAAAATATCTAAATGAAAAAAAAAGAAAATTTTGATTTAGAGCGATGTAGATCCTTTCATCGTTGAACCAAATCCAATCTTTTGTGTCTAATTGGAAAAAAATGTCACGCTTCACATTAACACAAAGTCACCATATATAGAGTCCTCCCTCGCTTCGCTCGGTCGGCCTAATAATGTAATTATAATAAAAAAAAAAAAAACAACGTACAATACAAATTTATCTCTGAAACATTCTTACACTAGTTCCATACAGATTTTAAAATCTTAGCCCTAATTGAAAAATTCTAAACAAACAAAATTCACCATGCCTCAAAACTCATTAAATCTTAATCAACTTTTTTGAAGTAAGAATAATAACATTAAATACACGGTACTCACATAGTTCCTACTACATAGAGAGACACAAGGACTAACGGATAGCTCATGTTGTTTAGATGTTGCGGAAACAAAACCAGTAAACATAACCCTCGAGAGTGATTTCATCCCTCATACATCTTATGCCCAAGTAGTTTCACACTTTTGCAACTGCAGCACCGTCCTAAATCTCACCATGAGTGTTTAGAGATTTAGAGATATCATCAATTAGTCTGATTTTTGTATTCCTTTTCTCTCTTTGACTGTTTTTAACTCCATAGAAGTTTCTTACAGCCATTTTAGAGAATCCATTAAATGGAACCTTTTGATGACTAATTCTAGGATCTCTAGAAATTGGTTCCAAAGGATTACCTGAGATAGGTCTCCACCTTCTAGACTTAGATCTACCAGTTTTATTCTCATGTATACTGGGAAACCGTGTTTTTGTGGTGTAGTTTGCACCATGAATATAAACACGATCCATGTAAGACTTTCAAATGAGTGGTCATTAAAAATCTTTTTACGAGAATTCTGGTTTTCTGTTGGATTTAAATCCATTGTTGATGCCACCAGATGATTAACTCGGTTGACGGTAAATAGAAGAAGATTTTGAAGATCGGAGATCTGTTTGTTCCTAGCAAAACAATGTTTAGCACTAAGATTCTTTTTCCCACAGAAGGAACAAATTCGTGGAAGAGAATTGTTGAAAGATATTTGTTTCAAACCCATGTCCCGTTTGGAAGTTTGCCGTTTATATTTTGCAAGGACTTCCTTTGGTGAGTTTTTCTTCATGTCAGGTAACTCATATTAAGACTCAGCACGTGACACAGAAGAATTTCTCATTACAGTGTTTTCCTTAGTCAAGGAGATAGACTGTTTTTGGGCTAGGTGAAGAGATGCAGCAGTATTCTCTGTTTCAACACGAAGGTTGTTCAAATCAGAGAAGTGTGTCTCAATCAAACGTTTTTCTCTAATTGTTCCCTCTTTAACAATCTTCTCAAGAATACTAATTTGTTCTTGTTGTAGCATATTTTCTTGAGTGAGTCTTTTGATATTATTAGAGAAGGATTCAATGATTTTATAGAGTTCACGTTCTCGACTAAAAGACTTCTCAAATTAATCCAAGAGTTGAGAATGATTGTGAAAGTCAATCGTCTCAGTTGGATTTTCTTTGGTTTGGGTGATATTCCTTTTTACTTTTGACATCCTGTCAATTGTCTCATTTCTTTCTCTGGATTCGTAAGAATCATCTAAGGAATTATCCTTTGAGGAAAAACCAAGACACTTGACATAGTCAAAAGTAAGAGAAGACATAGACTATGTGTAGATATGAGATGCAACTTTGTCCACATAATCAGATTGCTGCAAACACAAACTTGTAAGGTCTTTTAAACGTGTTTTCCTTCTCTGATACCAATTGAAAAAGCGGGGGTACAACAACCTCACCCAATATTTTGATTAGAAATATGTATGGACTAACTCTAATATACTTTTAAGAGAATCAACTAGACAGTCAGACTCAATCTTAATAAAAAGTATATCAAGGAGTTAATATCTCTATCTCTCGATTTGATCTTTACTTAAGCAAATGGAAATCTGTGAGTCTTTATCAAATGCTAGAGAGATAAACTTGGATGGTACCAAAGACCAATATCCAAATGTCGATCAATGTAAATCAACAACCAAAGGTTGGATATTCTAATTGATTGATCTTAACGCACAACCTGTGATATTTCAATTATATAACGAAATATAATGTGGAATAAAAATAACACAGACACCAGAAGTTTTGCTAACGAGGAAACCGCAAATACAGAAAAACTCCGGGACCTAGTCCAGGTTGAACACCACACTGTATTAAGCCGCTACAGACACTAGCCTACTACAAACTAACTTCGGTCTGGACTGTAGTTGAACCCTAATCAATCTCACACTCATTCAAGGTACAGTTCCGCTCCTTACGTGTCTGATCCCAGCAGGATACTATGCACTTAATTCCCTTAGCTGATCTTACCCACAACTAAGAGTTTCTACGACCCAAAGTCGGAGACTTTAATAAACAAATCTATATCACACTGAAAAGTCTACGGTGATAGATAAATCTGCCTCCCGCAGATAAACCTATGAGTTTTTGTTCCGTCTTTTGATAAATCAAGGTGAACATGAACTAATTGATAAACCGGACTTATATTCCCGAAGAACAGCCTAGTATTATCAATCACCTCACAATAATCTAAATCGTATGGTAGCGAAACTAGATATTGTGGAATCACAAAGGATGAGACGAAGATGTTTGTGATTTCTTTTTATCTTGCCCTATCGGATATATAATCTCAAGTTAATTATTCAATTGAACTCGTACGATAGAAAATGGAAAGATAAGATCGCTCAACTACAAGAGAAGTAGTTTCGTCTGGCTTCACAATCCCAATGAAGTATTTCAGTCGTTAACCTACAGGGTCTCGAGAAAAAACCTAAGGTTAAAGGAGAATAGACTCTAGCGAAACCAACTAGTATCACACAAGAGGTGTGGGGATTATTTTTTCCAGTTGCTAGAGTTCCCCTTATATAGTTTTCAAATCAGGGTTTGCAATCTAAGTTACCTTGGTAACAAAGCATTCAATATTCACCTTTTGATGAAAAACCTGATTCAACCAAGCTAATATCTTTCAACCATTAGATCGAAACTTAGCTTGTCACACACAAATGAAATGTATTCATTTAGGTTTGAGTAACCGTACCTAAACGTGTACACTTCGTTGGTTCACAAATAGTTAACCAAATAGTTAGCCATATGAGCACTTTCATATTAACCGTATTCATCTTTCCCATAACTAGTTCAAATGACTCATAAGAACTAGTTGAAGAGTTGTTCAATTGCTTAGGTCTTTATTCATACACAATTGAAGCAAAATCGGTTTGATCCACTTGAATCAATTCATGAACAATATAGCCTCGGTTTGCAAAGATGGCATTCCTTATAATTTATTGTTTTAAGCTCATGAACTGCCAATTTGAGAAATAACCAGCTCGGGTACGCGTACGGGTATGCGTACCTTAGCTACCGGATTTGAGTTTACAAACTCAGCAGAAATTTTCGGTTCGAAAACTTTCGTGGGTACGTGTACGGGTATGCGTACTTAAAATGACTGGTTTACTAGTTTGCAAACTTACAAACTCAGCAGAAATTTTCGGTATGAAAACTTCCGCAGGTACGCGTACTAAACCTGTCTCCTTTACTAATACCGCATGCACCTATATGCACGCACTTGGTTTCCGGCACATGGATTTATACACTAATGTGCGAACACACTATATATGCTTATATCCATATTTGGTAATCTCAACTCTACATTTCACTCATTGAAACATTCTTCTATAATGTTATAACAATCGTTATTCACGACTATCGTCATCAAAGCTATTTCCAAGATTGAAACGTCATCATGACTTTCGTTACGGGTAAAGATAAAAATGGTTAAAGCGAAAGCTCACCAACACATATTTTGAGAAAAAGATAGGCGTGTAAACTCGGCTCGAAATAGCAAATGTGTATGTATGAAAACTATCATACTTATACGACAATTGTCTCAAGAGTAGGAGATAGAGTAGGCTTTTGAGTGACATATAAGTTTAAGTCTCCACATACCTTTTTGTCGTATGAAGTTCCACTTGTTCCTCGAGTAGTTTTTCGTCTTCGTAAGATGATCGCCATGGAGTCTGGAGCTCAACTATACTTAACTATCCTAGACCGAGACTTAGTCATAAGTAAACTAGAAATCAAGACATGTAGTTTTGATCACTAATATTGACAAACATGCTTGAGATAGCAACACATGCGATTTCGACCGAGCAGTGCTCTAACAATCTACCATAACTAGTTCAAATGACTCAAAGTAAACTAGTTATAGAGTTGTTCAATTGTTTATATTCTCATAGAAGCATACAAGACACAATTGAAGCAAATTCGATTTGATTCACTCGAACCAATTCATGAACATTATATCCACGGTGTGCAAAAGATTGCATTCCTTATTATATAAATGTATTAGTTCATGACACAACCGATTCTAGACATAACCCACTCAAGTATGCAAACGTGAACGCATACCTAAGTAGCCGGACTTGGACGGTGTTCGCCAGTATGCAAACGGGTGCGCATATTATTGTACACTTCCAAACTTCAATTAAAACCAGTACGCGTATGGGTGGGCATACTATAGTTCTCGGACTTCAACTTAATTTGCCAATACGCATACAAGTACGCATACTATAGCTCCCGGACTTCCCCTGACCAACCAGTACGGATAGGGGTATGTATACTAAGTTACGGTCTTGGATCAACACATATGCAAGTACGCATACTGTTCTTATAATCCAATCATGGTTAAGTGTTCTAAACTCCCATTTCAATCATTGAATCATTCTTAGAAGACGACAATAGTTGTCTCACACAAACTATTAGCTTCAAAGCAATTTTCAGGTGATCGAATGATCAATACGAAACATTCCAAGTCTACATCAAATAACTGTCTCACATAAATCATGCAAGATGTATCCATGCGATTTTCACATAATCATCTTTTGACTTTCTTCAAGAATATAAGATGAACTTGGTTTAAGAGAAAGCTTTAGCAACAAATATTTCTAGAAATATGTGGCGAGTTCAACTCAGCTCGAAATATCAAATGTGTATAAATTAAAATCTATATAGCTATGCGACTTTTGTCTCAAATAGGAGATAGAGTAAAAATAGACTTTTGAGTGATAGATGAGTTTCAGTCTCCACATACTTTTTGTTGATGAAGTTCCACAATCTCCCCTTACTAGTTCTTCGTCTTCAATTGATGAACGTCGTGAAGTCTAAAGCTCAACTATACATTCTATACTAGAAATCAAGAATTATAGTTTTGATCATTAAACTTGACAAACAATCTTGAGATAACAACGCTTATGAGTTTCACCGAGCGATGTTCTAATGATTCACGAGTCTTACGACAATAAATTTAAAATAAAAACTCTTTAAAGTAAACTCCAAAACCCCTTATCCAATTATTTTCTATAATGGAAAATTTTCCTAGTATTCTTGAAATACATTTTAGTTTTTCATATTTTTAATAAAAAATACTTTAAAAAAAAAAACATAAAATATTCAATTAATAATAAGAACGACCAAATGTCGATAGGATCGTACATAAGTTTGGTTGGCAGCCTAGCAACAAGATGAGCACCAACATCTTTTTGAATAGCAACCCCTAATCTATAAAAAAAGAAATTTGCATTTACACCACTACTGACATCATTACTGACTAGACAGTTCTTCAAGATCGCGCAATTGGGGGATATGGGAATTAATTGGGGGATATGAATTACTTCCCCCAACCCATGGTGTGTGCTAAGGGGTGACTTTTGGGGGCGAAAATACTAAAACACCCTTCCCTCAAAATAAAAATCAAAAAACTTAAAATCAAAAAATAAAATCATATTCCCCATTTCCATCTCCACTTCTTATTAATCTTTTTAGGGTTAAAACTTTGAAAACCAAATGTTCCCCCATTCTCTTTCAAATTCTAAATTTTCCCCATTTCCTTTCAAATTCTCTTCTCCTTCTCTGCCGGAAGTGATGAATAACATGTCGTAAATGATAAAGAACATGCCGGAAATGATGAAGGCCACGCCGGAAGTGATGAAGGCCATGCCGAAAGTGAAGAAGAACATGTCGGAAATGATGAACGTCACGCCGGAAGTGATGAAGATCATGCCGGAATTGATGTAATTCAATGCCAGAACTAAATTCCGGCATGCTCGATATAAATCTATTAATGCCGGTAGTCAAGTGGAAAAAAAATCAATTTTCTGAATACTTTTCATCATGTGCCGGCATAGAAATTTAGGATGAGGACCACACCGGAAGTGAGTTCCGGCATGGTTATTTAGGATGAAGACAACGCCGGAAGTGATGAAGAACATGTCGAAAATGATGAAGATTATGCCGGAAGTGATGAAATTCAATGCCGGAACTAAATGTCGGCATGCTCGATATAAATCTATCAATGCCGGTAGTTAAGTGAAAAAAAAAATCAATTTTCTGGATACTTTTCATCATGTTCCGGCATAGATATTTAAGCAAAACCATGCCGGAAGTAGACTGATTAAAACCTGAAAAAATAGGTTTTGAAGATCAAAACATGAAAAATTTTGTAACGAGACAAAGTCTCCTTGGTGTATTTTCCTTACTTGTATTCATTATTCAGTTTCCATTTTCATTTTTGTTTACTTTCCTTGAATTTTATTTTCTTCTTTAGTTAGCTTGTTTACATATATAATATCACACCTTCTGAAAAATGCCTCAAGTCTTGGATTCTTTGCCCATCGGTTCCAGGATTCTTGGCTAATCACCAAGATGAGAACTGAAGGTTCATCTTTCATTTTTATGTGCTTTCCTTGAATTTTATTTTGTTTATTTTTCTCCTTGGTGTATTTTCCTTATTTGTATTTATTAATCAGTTTACATTTTCATTTTTGTTTACTTTCCTTGAATTTTATTTTCTTCTTTATGTTTGTACCCCTAATATTCTACACAAATAAATGGGCTAACCTAGGCGAACAAAGCTCCTACTACTAGCAAAGGAGGGTTCATTGGGCTTAAGGTGCTTCCCTTGTATGGCTAACTAGGCCTAACAAACACCCCATGTACAAGCCCATGTGCAACAAACTAAGCTAGGCCTCACTAACAAACACTCCATGTACAAGCCCATGGGATAAAAAGTTTCATGACATGCGCCACATCAGCAAAACAAAGTGACAGGTCAGCACAGTTGATGACGTGGCAGGCGTCACGTCAACAAAGTAATGACGTGGCAGGCGCCACGTCAGCAATCGAAGGCCACGTCGGCAGTAAAGTGATGACGTGGCATGTGCCACGTCAGCATTCGAGGGCCATGTCAGCAGGCAAGATGACGTGACAAGTTCCACGTCATTGGCCGAGATGACGTGGCTGGTGCCACGTCAACAATGTGAGTGCCACGTCAGTTGGAGCCGGCGGCCCGAGCGGGCGGCCCACGCCGGCGGCCAATACGAGCGGTACTCGGCGATTAATTGGGAAGGTCGGCGATTAATTTGGAAGTAGCTTGATTCAGTATTGTGCGATGTAGCTTGGTCCCGTAGTCGGCAGCGATTAATTGCGCATTGATTCAGTGTTGCGCGATGTAGCTTGGTCCCGTAGTCCCCGGATATTTGCGCCCTAGTCCTATGACTCTGAGAATATTTCCGCCCTGTCTGCTTACACCCACTACTCTTACTCCTTTTGTTATCCACACCCCATTATAATGCCTTAACCATAATGGAAGTTTCTGGAATATTCTGGGTGCCATGCAGGGGGGATGTCAATGCCAGGGCATGCAACCATGCAGTCATGCAGGTGTTGATGGTGGTTTTTAGACAAGGGGTAAAATCGTAAAACCCCATGACCTAGTGTTACCCGCAACACATTAACTAAGAGCATTTAACTCAGGTGTAAATAATTAATAGGGTATTTTTTTTCAAAATACCCGATTAGGGTTTTCAAATACGTAACCCTAATTCCAAAACTAAGCCGCATATCGCACCATGGCAACAATGCCAAAACAAGCCGCATATCACAGCGCACCATGGCAACAATGCCAAACCAAGCCGCATCTGCGCACCATGGCAACAATGCCAAAACCAAGTGCATCTGCGCACCATGGCAACAATGCCAAACCAAGCCGCATATCGCGCACCATGGCAACAATGCCAAACCAAGCCGCATCTCTCACAGACCATGGCAACAATGCCAAACCAAGTCGCATCTGCGCACCATGGCAACCATGCTAAACCAAGCCGCACTCTGCGCACCATGGAAACCATACCAAAACAAGCCGCATATCGCGCACCATGGCAACCATGCCAAACCAAGCCGCACTCGCAACAACGCACTACCATGGCAACCATGCCAAACCAAGCCTTGCACCAACATGGCGCACCATGACAACAACGCCAAATTCAAGCCGCTATGCCTTTGGCCCACGCCCAACATAGCGCCCTAGGTTTGCAAGACTTGCAACTAGGTCAACATGGTCGCACGTGCCATTGGCACATGCCAAACGTGTCGCCAACACGCCATATTTCCAAGTCGCTATGACTTTGGCCCACGCCAAACATAGCGCCCTAGGTTTGCAAGACTTGCAACTAGGTCAACATGGCTCGCACGTGCCATTGGCACATGCCAAAACGTGTCGCAAGCCATATTTCCAAATCGCTATGACTTTGGCCCACGCCCAACATAGCGCCCTTGGTTTGCAAGACTTGCAACTAGGTCAACATGGCCATGCACGTGCCATTGGCACATGCCAAAACGTGTCGCAAGACATATTTCCAAGTCGCTATGACTTTGGCCCACGCCAAACATAGCGCCCTAGGCTTGCTGCCAAACATGCAACTAGGTCAACGGCCATGCATGCCATTGGCACATGCCAACATGCTCCAACATGCTAGCTAGTTTCCCTAGCGAAATCACGGCCCTAACGGCCACGCATGCCATTGGCACATGCCAACATGCTCGCTAGCTAGCTAGTTTCCCTAGCAAAATCACGGCCCTAACGGCCACGCATGCCATTGGCACATGCCAACATGCTCGCTAGCTAGTTTCCCTATCAAGGTCACGGCCCTAACGGCCACGCATGCCATTGGCACATGCCAACATCCTCGCTAGCTAGTTTCCCTATCAAGGTCACGGCCCTAACGGCCACGCATGCCATTGGCACATGCCAACATGCTCGCTAGCTAGTTTCTATCAAGGTCACGGCCCTAATGGCCACGCATGCCATTGGCACATGCCAAACACACATGCTTTGGTAGCCTAACTTGCAAACCGTGCAACCTACCACCAAGGCATTCCGCACATGCCATTGGCACATGCCAAACACACACGCTGGTATCCTAACTTGCAAACCGTGCAACCTACCACCAAGGCATTCCGCACATGCCATCGGCACATGCCAAGCACACACGCTGGTAGCCCAACTTGCAAACCGTGCAAACTACCACCAAGGCATTCCGCACATGCCATTGGCATGCCACACGCGCCACTAGCAGCGCCACTTGCACTCAAGATGCAACCAACACTCGAGACATCAACACAAACCAAGGGATGCTTCTTTAGGGTTTTGGTTTGGCGGTCACTGACATGCGGCGTACACTACGCTCACATTAAGAAAGCGTGAAAAGGAATAAAGCGGTCAAATAAAGAGGAAATAATGGTGAAAACGTTTTCGTCCATTAAACCATGCGGTTACCACCTCCTCCCATTATTTCACCCTTTACTCTCTTCCTTCATGAGGCCAGTACGTTTCAAACTCGACTTGTATAAATAGGTCTTACCTATTTCCACCGACACAACAAGTCTCGGTCGGGAGAAATATACTACACTTACACTCTCGGAAAGGCAACTTTGCAAGCTCTCCCAAAAGCTTTCATCTCTTGCAAGCTTCCTAAGCTTTCATTTTTTTATACAAGTCTGATACTACTCTCCTCAACACCTTTCTTTGCTTCCCTCCCCAAATCAACCCTTCTCCTCCACTTTGTGACCGAAGCAAGTCCGGAACGGCCATTTCTTGGTTTAGGCCGGACTTGTGCAGATTGATCTCTCGAATCTATAAAGTGCTCACGTGCAGCACATTTGTTTAGGGTTTGAATCGGTTTCACTCACTCACCTACGAATTCTACCGAAATCGGCGAAACGATTTTTACCCATAAACAATTGGCGACCACGACGGGAGGATTGATCTATCGGCTACAATGTCGACCATCGATCTCATTCTTCACCCCGGATGTCAAGATGGTAGGGAAGGCGACTCAATCCGACTAAACTACCGAACGACCGGTTACCGGTTGCAAAAACTACACGAAAAAGCGGGGACTCGTTGAAGATGCCACCAGCGATTGGGGACTTGCGACTCGGTCAGGCTCAACTACCCAGAGACGACCGGTTACTAGTTATAAAAACTACACAAGAAACCTGGGACTTGCCGAAGATGCTACCACTCGATCCGGCTCGACTACCGTGACGACCGGTTACCAACAGCAAAAACTACACGAGAAACGGGGACTCGCCAAGATGCTATCAACGATTGGGGACTTGCTTTGACGATGCTACCAAAGAAAGCCGCCTTTTTACATGGAGAGGCGTGTTCACAAAAACCTATGAAGTGAGTAAATTTAGACTCACGCAAGACATACGATCTGTTTTTAGGCTCTTAGTAAAACCGTCATACTACCTAGTATTGTGCCTATGGCTAGCGCACACTTTCATAAAAGCAATATTCCTTTCCCAAAATATAATCGTAGTCATTTTATCAAAACCATTCATCCCGAAATAATCCAATATCCTCAAAAGCTAACATTTATCTATCAACCCAAGAAATCCGGAAGACAAAACCATAAACCCGGGCGCTTTGTTTGCCTTTCAAAAAAAAAAAAGCCACCTACCCGTACGTGCCTACTTTGCACAAAAATAATTACCATCACTATTGGAAGATGTTACTACGGTGACATTCGAAGAATTATTTATGATGAAGTATTTCCACAAGTTTATGAAAGGCATACCTATGGCTATGGTTTGCACCCGCCAAGAAAACAATAAAACAAATTGAAAGATAAACGCCGAGTACATAGTGGAATATGCTCGCCCACTTTATCACTACCGCGCTACCGCTAACACCATGACGTGATAACAAACATACGAGGTAAAAGGGGAGCCAACCCATTTCATGAGCATAACACTTTTGGAATTTGAATAAGGAAAGGATTTCTGTTTGAGCTACGTATGGGAAGAGGCAACCGGGCCACATGAGAAAAGTCCAAGCCGGCGCCCATTCTAAGACGATCCGGCGCCTACCACGCGCGCATGCCGAAAGCTCTACCGACGCGACATGCACACATGCGCACGCGCATGCTAAGCCGCAGACCACACTTTGTGCTAACAACAGCATCCTTCCAAATAAGCTAACATCTTGCGCCCTTCCCGGCCACCATCCTCTCCCTTGAACAAATGGGGCCATGACTCCATAACTTTGATCAAACCGTGTCATCTCGCACGATACACTTACGATCACTAGAACCGAGTCGTTTAGCCACCCCAACGGTTCTTCAAGCATGGAAGCTCCAACCGTCACCAGAGACGCTACTCCACCATCGGGCAAGATCTTGGAAGATCCGGAAGAAGCCAGCCTCCTTTTAGCACCGTTGATTTGATGAAAATACAAAAGATACTTCAGCCGGGACGTGGGTTTATAGATGAAGAGGCTCGCGTTGCTCTTAAACGCCCAGTAGAAGGGGATAAGCAATCCAACTTCGTCACACGTAAAGATCAGGAAAGACTTCTCCAAAATCGAAAGCAAAGGAAACCAACAACTCTCCTGAGTTCACGGAGACCCTTCTTCCGTCAGGACCCGCACGACGGGAACTTCTCCAACAAAGTCGTACAGTCTATGATGAAACAGTTGTGTGAGATTCTATGTTTCTCCAAGGCTTAGCGTCAAGACATATTTTCACCCCTCAACTGCACTACATCAGGAAAGCAGGCGTTTCCATCCAGGGAAGCCGTTCCCAAACCCCAACCTCTCATAGGAAGCACGATCGATAGATGGAATCGGGACTCTAACCTCTGCTCTCTTGAGGGATGTCGAGTTTGGACAGAACGTGACGCGGTCTCCGACTTCAAAATGGTAACCGTCAAGGCTCTGAGAGTTGAAAGACGTTGTTTTAACGTTCTCTCCAGAAGTAGCTCCGCATCAACGTTCTCTCCAGAAGTAGCTACACATCAACGTTCTCCAGCGGCCAAGCATCAACGTTCGCTTCAACGCCACTCCTTCCTGCAAAGGGTCATGCCGCCACACTCCCGGCCAGGCTCCACCGGGCAGCAATTACTACAAGGATGGAAACACGTAAACCATACTTGAGGACGGAAGATATACATGGGATCCCTTCACCATCAAAGCTACGAAGAACAACCCACCAAAAATCCATTACCCACAACAAGGTCCTCTACTCTTCAAGGGTGCGGGCGCAAGAACATCATCACCTCTGCAGTATAGAAGACGCCTTGAACACTTTACGAGGCTGCAGAGGATCCAGAGCTGCACTATCGAGAATATGTCATCATGTAATTTCCGAGCATCCCGGTGTCACATCCGGAAGAGTACGATAGGCTTATATCAAATCCCGTGGAGGGGGATTCGAGGCGATATAATGAAAGTAGGTCATACATGGAGACTACCGGCGCAAGAAGATTTCACTCCCCTCAACCAGGTTATTACGATTTCAACATCATCACTATCGAGGTTTCACGAGCCACGGGAATTTCTCAACATGAACTGTAGATGTGCACCTAAAACTCCAAAAAGCACGCCGAAGGTTACATTCACGTGTTCATACATTCCATCATATCAAACCGGCGTATGGCCAGGGGGACTTCTCGCCGCATCCCATTTCGTAAGATAGATCCCTAAATCGGCGTCCTCCAAGTCTGCGCGGTAGTCAACAAGGACGGATTCGAAGGAAGGGGAAATTTAGGTCATCCTCGTCGATAACATTGATGCATGCTCCAACAGATATCTACTGCACAAAAGGGAAATTTTCCATTTATACAACAAGCGGTAAAGTGTCGACACGATCAAAGAAGAAGAAAACATCCGAGAGAAATTCACAAGAAGAACCTTTCTCAAACGAGGAGATGATGCGATTGCGTTGGGTTTGAATACGTAACCTTTAAAAAGGAAAGGAAGCAATGAGGGACATAACGCTACTGCATTTTTGGCATGAACGATGATCTAATGGAAGCCACACGTGAAGGAAAGCAAAATAAGGAAACTTTGTTTGTCCGAAGAAAAGTCTACTACCTCTTTATTTACATAAGTCACGCTGCAAAGCACGGCTTCCAAGTTGTCTCTAGGCCCCACCAATTGCGCCGACCTGCAAGCACACACGGCTTCTACACTTTGCGCCTGGGTCCACCAAACTAGCACACTCAGTTTCCCAACTCACGCGACTTCCCAACGTCGCCCAGTGCCGCACCGGCCCACCAATTGTGCCGACCTCCTGATTTGTGCAAAACTACCCAGGCAAGGATTTCAAATCCTATTTATAAAAGGTCGGACAAGCCTCCTTCAATGTTCCTTACGTTTCTTGTTAATAGTTTGTCACCATCTTATGCTTACCTCACAACAAAGCCCCTTATTCTTAGCTAAGCGGGGGACTTAATGTTGATGGTGGTTTTTAAACAAGGGGTAAAATCGTAAAACCCCATGACCTAGTGTTACCCGCAACACATTAACTAAGAGCATTTAACTCGGGTGTAAATAATTAATAGGGGTATTTTTTCAAAATACAGGATTAGGGTTTTCAACCGAACCCTAATTCCAAAACCAAGGCGCATCTTCAGCACCATGGCAACAATGCCAAACCAAGCCGCATATCGCGCACCATGGCAATAATGCCAAACCAAGTCGCATCTTTTCGCACCATGGCAACAATGCCAAACCAAGCGCATATCTGCGCACCATGGCAACAATGCCAAACCAAGCGCATCTCGCACCATGGCAACAATGCCAAAACCAAGCCGCATATCTGCGACCATGGCAACAATGCCAAACCAAGCCGCATATCACGCACCATGGCAACAATGCCAAGCCGCATATCTGCGCACCATGGCAACATTGCCAAGCCAAGTCGTGATCTTGCGCCATGGCAACCATGCCAAACCAAGCCGCATCTCTGCGACCATGGCAACCATGCCAAAACAAGCCGCATCACTGCGCACCATGGCAACCATGCCAAGCCAAGCCGCACTCTGCGCTGTGGAAACCATTCCAAACCAAGCCGCACCCTGCGCACCATGACAACAACGCCAAATTCAAGCCGCTATGCCTTTGGCCCACGCCCAACATAGCGCCCTAGGTTTGCAAGACTTGCAACTAGGTCAACATGGTCGCACGTGCCATTGGCACATGCCAAAACGTGTCGCAAGCCATATTTCCAAGTCGCTATGACTTTGGCCCACGCCAACATAGCGCCCTAGGTTTGCAAGACTTGCAACTAGGTCAACATGGCTGCACGTGCCATTGGCACATGCCAAAACGTGTCGCAAGCCATATTTCCAAGTCGCTATGACTTTGGCCCACGCCAACATAGCGCCCTAGGTTTGGAAGACTTGCAACTAGGTCAACATGGCTGCACGTGCCATTGGCACATGCCAAAACATGTCGCAAGCCATATTTCCAAGTCGATATGACTTTGGCCCACGCCCAACATAGCGCCCTAGGTTTGCAAGACTTGCAACTAGGTCAACATGGTCTGCACGTGCCATTGGCACATGCCAAAACGTGTCGCAAAGCCATATTTCCAAGTCGCTATGACTTTGGCCCACGCCAAACATAGCGCCCTAGGCTTGCGAAACATGCAACTAGGTCAACGGCCATGCATGCCATTGGCACATGCCAACATGCTCGCTAGCCGCCCTAGCAAAATCACGGCCCTAACGGCCACGCATGCCATTGGCACATGCCAACATGCTCGCTAGCTAGTTTCCCTATCAAGGTCACGGCCCTAACGGCCACGCATGCCATTGGCACATGCCAACATGCTCGCTAGCTAGTTTCCCTATCAAGGTCACAGCCTAACGACCACGCATGCCATTGGCACATGCCAACATGCTCGCTAGCTAGTTTCCCTATCAAGGTCACATTACTAATGCCCACGCATGCCATTGGCACATGCCAAACACACATCTTTGGTAGCCTAACTTGCAAACCGTGCAACCTACCACCAAGGCATTCCGCACATGCCATTGGCACATGCCAAACACACATCGGGTATCCTAACTTGCAAACCGTGCAACCTACCACCAAGGCATTCCGCACATGCCATCTAAAGACATGCCAACACACACGCTGGGTAGCCCAACTTGCAAACCGTGCAAACTACCACCAAGGCATTCCGCACATGCCATTGGCACATGCCACGCGCCACTAGCGGCGCCACTTGCACTCAAGATGCAACCAACACTCGAGACATCAACACAACCGGGGGATGCTTCTTTAGGGTTTTGGTTTGGTGGTCACGACATGCGGCGTACACTACGCTCACATTAAGAAAGCGTGAAAAGGAATAAAGCGGTCAAATAAAAGAGGAA
Organism: Papaver armeniacum; assembly: GCA_023531295.1. Classification (NCBI taxonomy): domain Eukaryota; kingdom Viridiplantae; phylum Streptophyta; class Magnoliopsida; order Ranunculales; family Papaveraceae; genus Papaver; species Papaver armeniacum. Next base: position 153,272 of record JAJJWW010015527.1, on the reverse strand, counting down.
ATAATGGTGAAAAACGTTTTCGCCCATTAAACCATGCGGTTACCACCTCCTCCCATTATTTCAGGGCCGGCCCTGACCCAAAGCGAGCGAAGCACTGCTTTGGGCAGCCGATTTGTGGGGGCATCAAAAAAGAAATTTGTGTCTGTTTTCTTTGTAATAACACGTTGGACGTTTTGGATTTTGGAAAACAAAGTCAAAGACTCTTAATCAGTTCGTAAGTACTAAGTACTAGCGGTACTATTAACGGATTACAGGGGCATTCAAAACGAAAGAGAAAGACTTTAACGGTTTTCAACTTAATTGAGTTTTTTTCACTTTTTTTCCGTTCATGTTTTTTTTGACTAGTCATGTTAAACTTTTGCCGAAGGGGCACAAGATAGATTCATTTTGGACGTACACACCCAGGTTTGACACACTTTCCTGTTAACTATTTGACTCCATTTGCTTATATGCTTATACGCTCCACATACTTAAGGTAAAGTAAGATATCTAGTAACTTCAATTGGTTCTATTTCTATCGGTGTGGATGTGGTCAACAGGTCAGTACTCAAGTAGTTTCATTTCAATCGACTATCACCAAAGAGTAATGAATTAATAAAATTATATTAGCAATACATACCATCACTACATATATACGTAAGCAGTAAAATTAGTCTAGTGTATTGCGCCACAGGAATCACGTGGTAAAAAGATAAATGCAGAAAAGTTTCCACTCGTAGTAAAGGCGAGTTGACTTGGTCAAATGGTTATCATGCGACCTTTGAGTGTCGCTTTGGGCATCTTCGGTGTCGGGGCCGGCCTTGCATTATTTCACCCTTTACTCTCTTCCTTCATGAGGCCCGGGTACGTTTCAAACTCGACTTGTATAAATAGGTCTTACCTATTTCCACCAGACAACAAGTCTCGGTCAGGAGAAATATACTACACTTACACTCTCGAAAGGCAACTTTGCAAGCTCTCCCAAAAGCTTTCATCTCTTGCAAGCTTCCTAAGCTTTCACTTTCGATACAAGTCGAGATACTACTCTCCTCAACACCTTTCTTTGCTTCCCTCCCCAAATCAACCCTTCTCCTCCACTTTGTGACCGAAGCAAGTCTGGAACGGCCATTTCTTGGTTTAGGCCGGACTTGTACAGATTGATCTCTCGAATCTATAAAGTGCTCACGTGCAGCACATTTGTTTAGGGTTTGAATCAGTTTCTCACTCACCTACCGAATTTACCGAAATCGGCAGAAACGATTTTTACCCATAAACAGCAGGCATGCAGGAGAATTATTGCAAGGAGACATGCATGGACAGTTATTGCAGGGAGGCATGCAGGGGCCAGTTATGGTAATTGATATCTGCCATAAAATCAAAGAAATCAAACGGAAATTCGCTCATATAAATAGAGGGGTTGACAACCCCAAAAGGTAATAAGTAATTTTCCATACCAAAAACTCCTGTGAAAAATCCAATACTGACTTTAACATCAGAGGGTTTTTGCAGGTACCCCCCTTCTCCATAATTCAATTAAAGATCGAGGTCACGGATCGATTATCAGCAAAATCATCATACAAATTTATGTGTTTGAGGTAGAAGTAATTTTACCTTACAAACACTTTAGTTAGCTTGTTTACGTATATAATATCACATCTTCTGAGAAATGTCTCAAGCCTTGGAATATTTTCCCATCGGTTCCAGGATTCTTGGCTAATCACCAAGATAAGAACTGAAGGTTCATCTTTCATTTTTATGTGTTTTTCTTGAATTTTATTCAGTTTATTTTTCTTCTTGGTGTATTTTCCTTATTTGTATTCATTATTCAGTTTACATTTTCATTTTGTTTACTTTCCTTGAATTTTATTTTCTTCCTTAGTTAGCTTGTTTACATATATAATATCACACCTTCTGAGAAATGTCTCAAGCCTTGGATTCTTTGATTCTTGGCTGGTCACTAGCATGAGAAGAACCATGGGATGAGACTCTCAATGCATTTTATATTTTGTTGTTTGTGTTTTGCAGACTCAATTGATAATGTTGGCCAACTTGGTATTTTGATTAGCCTAATCTGCTGCTGCGGTATACGTATGCATTGGTTTCCCATTTTGAAGTTTATCGTTGTTACTCACTAAACTTATGTTGTTTCTGTTTGACAAACATGTTGTTTCTTTTATCTATCGAATAACAATTTTCTTTAAAAGCATTTTATTTTATTTTACTTTCGAGATGAATGGAAGATGAATAAAATTACACCTCGAAAAAGAAAAATGTCAAAGAACAAGAAAGATGAGCATAATATCTGTCGTGTTAGACATTCAACATGTTAATTGAAACTCTTGTTGAATTTTCTCAATCAGAAATAGTTTCCACACTCTATTTCATTTTTATGGTTGTGATGCTACTTTTATTTTATTTCTGAAAGAAAAAAAAGGAATTTTATTAGAGAATATATATAAAAAAAACATCTATAATCAATTAGACTGTAGATGACCCATCCTAAACAAAACACAATATTATCTTTCACTAGCCATATCATCCGAAATCCTAATTACATTCCCGGAAGAATACCCTTTGAAATCTTTGGTTTCATCTGGAAATATTGATATTTCCTTACAATCCTTATGATGTTTATTTAGCTTTTATTCTCTAGCTGTTGTTCTGCTTCGTAAATTAGCTTTCTTGTAGTCCTCTCGAAATGTGTTCTTTATAAAACTAAAAGGGAGAAAAGGAAAGCCACGAACAAATTTCAACTTTTTTTCATAGAAAATATCCAGTTTGCTCCAATATCTCATGCCTTTTTAAATTCGCGATGTAAAATCTTCAATTAAGGTAGTTAATCATCTATAAACTAAATGAAATAAAATTTGCTCAATATAATCGGTTTAGAATAAAGGGACTAGAAAGAAATAAACAATTTTTTTCGATAAAAGGGATGTGAAGAAATATACCATGATGCATGTCCTTATTTTTGCATACCCATATCTCATGTTGTACACATGTTGTGAAAATAAAATCAGTAAGGGCAAGTCATTTCAAAACCCTTTTGTGTGCACATACTTTGGTGCTTTAATACATTTATTTTTGATTGATATTAAATTATATGGTTATAGAAGATATTTTGTTCAGTCAAATATGTACTTAATGAATCAGGGTTAAGTAATTTACTCGGCTAGAATATGTCTCATTATACCCGAATTATTAAATAACACTCAAATCCTATTAAATAGTAGAGTTAGAGAATTTTTTAAAACCAGTCAAATATGTGTCCAACGGGCATAGCCAAATATGTGTATTACAGACTTGCAAATTGGTACTATAGTAGATATGGTACTGGGGAATTATGTGCTTACTTTCCAGTTAGCATATAGGAGGTTTTAAGGAATACACAACCAGCTTTAAATGTATTTAAAAAATTATTGTTGTTACTAGTGGAACGTTCTTAGTAGTAGCCATCCAATAACAAGACTTTTTTTTTATTTTTTTGGGATTCTAATAAAGTGCCACACTTTCAATTTCACATTTAAGATAGTATCACCGTTATTTGGCCATCGAATGACCTTTTTCGTCCAAAAAAATTGTTGACATCAGTTAGTGCATAGGTGGAAGTTATACAACTTAGTAAAAAATATTTACGCCCTCAAATCGTCTCGATATGATTGAGTTAAATCAAGTTATCATAGCGAGTCATTACCGAGTTAAGTCGTAAGTCAGAGCTAAATCAATACAACTCCAAAGATGATTACTAACAATGTTCAAAGATATGAGACACGCTGCGTTTCCAATCTATTCTTTGGAGGGTTACGTCAATCTGAGATGAAACAAACTCCCGCGGGTGCAGGCTATGCAGAATGCAAAATGCTAACATGAAAAGAGAACATATTGATAAGCGCATAAGTCCGTCTGGAAAATGATAAATTGTTGTCACTTGATTGAAGTTCAGCTTTCTAATCACCGATATATCTGAAATATCTCCAGCCGATGAATTCGTAACTGCAGTTGTTCAATTTCTCTATGGATATTTCCACTCCAAACCAATTTTAATCCATATCCAGAATTCTCAAACATCTAACCCCAATCTCAGATCTCAATTTGTTGTAGTCTTCATTCTCGTCTTCATGCATTGCACGTATAGCCAACACGCTAAAACCCTCAAATCCAATTATGTTGTTGGCACTACTACCACCAGCAGTTGCTATAGTAGTAGAAAATCCTACTACTACACCCCTTAAGATCTATATATTAAATTACGAAATCATTATGAAGAACACTTAAAGAGAATTTTATCAAGTATTAAAATCAATACAAAGAAGATAAAACCCTAACTTGGGAAGCAAATAACTTTCTCTCTCCTAAATTTTTATCTCAACTCTCAAAAAGATCTCCCTCCCTTACACAAGGGTGGCTGGTCCTATATATAGAGATTTTACATAGTGGAAAACAGCTAACAAAGCCCCTATTTTCGGATCTCTCGTGCGATGTCTTCGTGCCCTTGTATCGGGTCTTCTCGCGCGTGCTCCTCAACTTCGTATAGATTCCACACTTTATCCATGACTTTGTGACGTCACTGATTCCGTCATTTAGGATATGCAATGTGCGAATACCATTCGTCCCTTTTTAATTCAGTTACTTCGCATGATTTATCGTCTATGCGATATTTAACCCCTAAAGTTGCAATTCTCTATCAAGGCCAAGCTGCGGATTCCCGATTCACTTAGTTTAGATGTACCAGGGGCTGCAATTATTGTAATGAACATCATCTCCGTCTCATTTAACTTTAAAACACCATATAAATCTCGACCTAACAACCCCCAAAAATCCAATCTGATTCGTAATCTGCGACATGGTCATGGACGAACTCCAACTTATGTATACATTGGATAAAAATTCATTTCAACTAGAACCCATCACTCCCTTAATTATGAAATTGGAGGACATCAAAACAACACCATTCATTGACACCAAAAAAGGGCCAAACCAATCTCAGACACCACATCAACCTCCAAAAAAGGGCCAAACCAATCAAGGCGCAATGCCACGTGCCAACACACAAGAAGCATCCAACAATGGTATATGTTCATCATCGAACTAATCCAACGGCCAGGGATCAGGGAGCACTAAAGAAACGAGCTATCGCGAAGCACCGAGGAATACCAAAGGATTCACTTTACTCCATCTCGAGAAGGATCTAAGTTCAACGATGAGGATTAGCCTAGCTGACACGGATGGGATGGGAGCCGCAGACAGCTATTTGACACGAGCAAACAGCCCAACCACCCGCATTAAGTACTCTAGCCATAGGGTACGTGTCGACTAATCTGTGGAAGAGCAAGCATCGACCCGAGCGTTATCAAGACCAAATACTGGAACATCGGTTCGGAGCGAGGACACCAAATGGGATCGGACTGAGAGAACAAGAAGATAAGATTCAAACGGTCTCTGATGGTGGACCCGACGTATCTTCCCTATAAATACCCTCTTCACTAAGAGAAAGGGGGTCGACCAGTTTCTATTAACTAGAGAAGATTATAGGAAAGAGAGATAGCTAGGAAGAGTAAGTATGAAGGATATTTCCCTTTTAAGCATCGTTATTAACTTAAAGTCATTCGACTACCCCTGTAATTCCTCAATAGTAGTGAAACACCAATCCCGTGGATGTAAGCCTTAGTGCTGAACCACGTAAATCACTGTCTTATTTACGTAAATCCTGTTATTAGTATTATACTTTATGATATGTGCACCGTTACCACGTAGAATCGCCGAATCAATTCCCCCTTTACTAGACAATGACGAGTCCGAAGACTCTGAGTCAATGAGCCATCGTATTTAGCATTATTCCACTTTTGTTCTTAGTCTTGCAACGTCGGTATTTACAAATGCGAATATTGTTTGTGAACACGGGGATGCCATCGTAATTCTTGTGTTCACATTGATCAAGTCAATAATAAAGACCAAACATGCGGGTCCTAGCGGATAAGTTAACCGTAATGGCATTTTATAAATTTTGAAAAAAACGGCGGCATTTTATTAAATCGGAAAACTAAAATGTGGCATTTTCTTAAAATTCCTTTGTTTGTTTGTTTTTTTTCTTCTACGAATTTCATTTCATTTTACTTTGTAGGTGATATACTAATATTCACTACTTTACATACGATTATCATCGAAGATAAATAAAACACACCTCCGAAACGTAAAGTTGTAAAAGAAAAAAAACACAACAAAGATGGGCATAACATTAGTATCTATTGTTTGAGACATTCAGCATTTTTAAATTCTTGTTGAATTCCTTCGGAAAAGGAAGAGAAAACAAGCCCTGTACAAAGTTTGAGTATTTGCATATAAAATATCCAGCTTTCTCCGATATCACAGGCCTTCTGGGTTCTTCAATTCACTATGTAACATGAAATAAAATTTGCTCCTTATGATCTTTCTAGATTAAACGGATCAGCACGAAATAAACAAATTTTGGTCGATAAAAGGGTTGTGAACAAAGATACCTATGAGGTGTTAGTTTCTCTGGTTGGAAGGGGTGAAGAAAATATACAAAAATAATTTTTATTTGAAGGCTGTAAATAATTTTTTTTTTTTTCTTAATTTTTTTTTACGGCTTTACAGCTGCGCAGTTTTTCACAGACACAAAAATTCCATTAAAACAAACAAATCTCTCTTTCTTCTTTCTCTCTTTTCTCTAAAACGGAGAAGATCCCTTTTCTTCACACCTCCAACCAAAAAATTCAGATCCTAGTTACAGACCTCCCAATCCATTTCCATCAACAATTTTCTAGCTACCCATTGTTCAAATCTGTGTCAAAACATCGTCAAAGTTCAGAAATTGAGGTCAGATTCATCAAATTTCTAACCCTAGTTTTATTTTGGGTGAGTTTTTTGGGAATTGAAGATGAAGAGTTCAAATTGAAGGATTTCAACAGAGCCCCTCGTTTCGTTTTCATCAATTGAGTAAACCCTTTTTCAGAAATCTGTAAATCCTGTGAATTTTTTGAGAAATCACTAACCCTAGATTTTGATGTAGATTTTGTGATATTTTATATTTTTTGTGAAATATGATGATGACGGAGATGAATTTTAGGGATTTTCAGAAACCCTAGTTTCGATTTCTTCTTCTGAGTGTAAATTTTGTGAATTTTACGGAATTTTTTGTGAAGTTTTCTCCAATTATTCGATTAATGGAGCCCAGAAAGGTTCTGATTTTAGTGGTGTTAGGTTTATTTGGTAACATTTCATTTACTGCTTCACAATTATTTCCACCACCACCGATTCAGAGTTTCATTCCTTCAGAATTATCTCCGCCACCAGCTCAGAATTTTGCTCCTCCTCAATTAACACCACCAGGATTTCAGAATCTCGTACCACCGCCACCATTAGCACCACCACCACCTCCGCCTCCTCCAGCACTGTTTCCTCCTCCCCCTCCTTTCGTGCCACCTCCACCTCCTCAAGCTCAATCTCCTCCTCCTCCACCACCACCAGCTCCTCAGCATTCTCCTCCTCCGCCACCGCATTGGAGGAGACCGCCACCACCTTGGCGTAATCCTAATTATGCTGGACCTAGGAATGAGAGTAGGAAACCAGGTGGGGAGATGAATTTTGGGAAGAAAATTGGGTATTTATTTATTTGTGTCGCTGGGGCTCTTCAAATTTGTGTTATTTCGTTTTTGGGATTTAAGAGATGGAAAATTTCGAAGATTAGAGATCGTGGATGAGATGTGAATTATGGTTCTTGATTTGTTTGTGTAATGTGTAACTTAATGTTTTACTTCTACTTCTTACGATGATGATGATGGTGAGATTATTCTTTTGCTTGAATTGATGAGGGTAGAGTTCCAAATCAGAGGAATGTAGGGGTTGGATTTGATTGGATTGGAAGCGGATTTTTCAACAGGCAGCGGTCGGATCATTGCGTGTGTGTGTGCCCGGATCAGTAGTACTCAATTAATCGCTTGTGGCCTTTGCCGTCATTCTCACAATTGGTAAGGTTCATTATCCTTTAGAATGTGATCATATTATTAGTAACTTATTACGGTTTAAAGAATCATAGTGTGAAGTATTTAAACTTGTTCAGCTTTATTGCTCAAAGTGTTGATTTGATTACTGTTTGATGAATGAAAGTAAGACATGAAACATGATAAGTAATGATGGGTTGATAATTGCTCCGATGTTATTATAGATTGCCTTTAGAAGTGTTGTTTTAATCGTTAATGCTCAAATGAACAATTCATTGTCAAATTAGTGCACATTTAGAGATCTTGAATTGCTTGTTGTGCACCTTTTATTTTTTTGAATTTAACGGATTAGCCTAATTGTTTTCGTTATTATCGTTGTTTGAATAGGGAATGTCAAATACGTATAAGAGTGTAGACCTAGTATTTGAAATGTATGAGATAGTAGGTTTGCATAAAAGTTTCCCCTTTTTACTTTTTCTTTCTCTTTGCACTTGAGTTGTATTTCCTTTTATTCTCATACTTTCAATAAAAGAAGAGGAAAGTATCTTTCTTTAAGCAATAGGATATTGATCAATTATGAGGAAAATACTTTAGCAAGGCCTATAAAGAACCAGGTACTCGCAGGGTCCCTAGTTGACAGATTTAATTTGGAATTGTTAGACCCAAAAGGGATATAGTCTGTTCACCGCGTTTTCAAAAAGGAACTGGTCCTTCATACTTAATGTTAATGAATTTTTTTCTCATATCATTGAAAAGATAAATAATTTTTAGGCTCCTTAGTTGATTATAGTCGGTGCCATATTTATTTAGAAGTTTTCGTTGCTCATTTTTGACTAGCTTGCAATTTGGTCATAGATATGTTCTTTGTATTGATTATATGATGCAGACATTTCAGCTTGGATTATGATGAAATTTGTAGTTCTGTCATACCTTTCGTCTATTCATTAATAACTAACTAATCATGCTTAGATGTATGCTTATCATCTACTTTGAAGAAAATCTGCTACATGATCTTTAATAGTACTTGAATAGCTACTTAGGTACCTTGTAAACATCATATTTAAGGTTGTTGATCAGAAGGTGTGGATGTGACTTTCTTTGTGTTGGCAATGTTAAAGAAAAATTCTGTCTGAAATTGTTTTATTTGGCTATTGGAAAACGTATAGATGGGTTTACCCATTTCTTCTGTCACCGAAGAATCCAACAAAAGGAAATTGTGCTCATCATTTAGTTCGTTTGATTTGTTCAGTGGGATGACTAAGCATAAATGTTCGTGCTAGGTAAGGCTTTAAATTTGAAATATGATTGAAGAAAAGGAATACAGCCCACATCAATCCATGATTGTTTGAATATGAATCAAAACAATAAGATAATGACAGTGGTCAACTGTTCATGTGGAGGCTTAGACATGTCTAAATTCTCAATAATGTGAAAGTATAAACGTATTTGTATAATTCCGTTACAACTCATACAATTTGTTTCGTGTTTATACATCATTGCAGCTTTGGAAAATAGAAACTGACATTTAATTGTCCTGTACATATCAAGTTCGGCAATTCAGCCTCTTGAATCTGCATTGATAAAACAGTTTTTCGACTTTATTTTTGATCCGGGTGCAATGTTATTATTGCAGATCCGCTGTTGAAAGCCGCTTCTGAATCTATCCAGCAAGGGTGTGGAACATTAAGTCATGCAGTAGTAACTCGAGGTATGCAAAAGTTCATCATCTGTGAAAGGATTCCCTTTCAAGAGAATTCAACCTTAAAAATAGTTTAAAAGTTAAAGAATGACAAGGAAATCAACACAGAATATGAGATCAACAGCTTAGGTATGCTCTCGTTAATTTTAAAATTCTTGTCATGCGAAAGAGTAATAATTTGTTTATCCACGGTTATAATAACGATCATCATGTCTATATATCATCTTTTAAGAGTTAGATTTATCTAGTGGGGGATACCACCCCCTGCATATGTACACCACGTTTGTTCCATTATTTGAGTTTTTTTTTTTTTTTTTAATATATTAAAATCTCGAAGTACAGTTGTATTCTTTTTAATAGCGACTTGGATGAGAAATTAAATATTTTTCCCCTTATTCTTTCTGAAGCTTTATATATATCTGTAAAGTACTAAAGATACTTTGCCAATATAGGAATTTAGAATGCAATGTTTTGCCAGGCCAACTACGTTGTAGGTCATACAAGAAGATGGCCCCAAAAAGTGAGGTGTGCAATCTGCATCAAACCATCTTAGCTGTAAACGTGTTTTGCAGTGAACTCCCTTTATCTTTTTGATTCCATTGCTGGATGGTATGTTTTAACAACTTAACATGCATTGATGCACCCCTCATTTACAGTTTGTTAGTATGACGATAGGTAGTAGTTGCCTGAGGGCAGGGGTGATGAATTTGCAAAAGGGCACGGTGACGAAGATTAGACAACTGTAGTTTGATGGGGTAAAAGCCGTGATTCTGGGTGGAGTGTTAACTAAAGCCTTACATCTTGTTTGTTTACTCTGGGCTCAACTGAGTCGTATGTCGATCTGACTCAATATGTTTGTTTTGAGTCAGATCTGACTCAACTGACTCGGAAATATGTGAGTCAGTGGTTTGATCTTATGAGCAGAGATTTTGTCACCCGACTCAAAGAGTTCCGAGTCAGTGGTTAGGTTTGAGTTACAGGTTGAGTCGGATCCGACTCAAAATAGAAAACAAACAGGTAAACAGCTGGCTCGGGACGAGTCAGGGGTCGACTCAGACCCGGAGTTGGAGTCAGCTGCAAACAAATCCCGAGTCAGGGGTCGACTCAGACCCGGAGTTGGAGTCAGCTGCAAACAAACAATGTCTAAAGACTGGTTGGTCAAAAGTATGCAGTAGATGTTAAGCTGAACTTGGTGTCGTACATTAACATGCCCTAAGCTTACTTTTAGGGTTCAGAGCTTCGCTCTCTCTCTCTACATGGTGGTGTCCCTGGCATGGCCATGATTCTGTCAACAATCAGTCAATGGTCATCTCAACAAACCCGTGGACTGTGGTCTTCAGAGTCTGAGATGGGATCCAATAAACAAATACATAGATTCATTGTTTTGTCTACTCTGTCTTGGGCAGAGTTCTCTCCACTGTTGGAAAACTTTTGCAGTCATCAGAAAAATTTGCAGGAGATCATGTCTGCTTTAACGATATAACAAAAGATTTTGCTAATTCAGTCATATTTTGTTTTTTTTAATTAACACACACAAACAAAACTACACAGTACAGATTATTCAAAATCCAAATCCAAAAACAGACTGTTCAGGGTTCAGACTACACAGAGGACTCTGTTTTTGTTACAGTGAGCATTCATGCCTCCACTTTCTTACAACAAACAAAACAGGAAAAAATAGTACTTTTTTGGATTCTAATCCAGATAGACCCCCATGCCTCAAAACCTTCATCATCCTTTTTTCTGCAAAATGGAATCAAAAGTTCAGAAAGATTGGTGTAAGTAAAGTGTAAGAATAAGTTTTTGGATTTTTACTTACTGTTTGGGAGGGGATTAGAGAAATGGATGAGGAATTGAGATTGAAAGCTGGGTTGATGCTGTTGATGATGGTGGTTCTCTGCTTCTTAATGGATATTCATCTATGAACTGTAGAAACTGATGTTGTTGTTGTTGTTGATCTTGTTCTTGCTTTGCTGATTTGAAGAAATCAGTACCCAGAACAAAGCAATGTTTCTTCTCTTGTTGCTTCTTCTGTTGCTGTTGTTCTTGATCTTGTTGATGATGAATGTTGTTGTGATTGTTATGATCAAATTGAGAAAACCCATTTTGTAAAGAAGGTGAAACAGAGGATGAGGAATTCATTCTTAATGGTGAATATTTCAATGAATTTGAATTTGAGAGTGATAAATCTGGTTTTTCTGTAAAGAATGATCTTTCATCCCTCCCCCCATTATTCACAGACCTGATAACATAAAAAAAAAAAAAAAAAACAGAGTACATAAGATAAACAGAGCCAAAAAAACAGAGGAATAAACCACAATAACAAAACAGTAAATTGCAGACCTGCTATAAGATGGTGATTCAGTAGAATCTTTAGCAAAATGGGGTGTTGAGTTTGATTGAGGATAAGGAAAACCATATCTTGAAGAAGAAGATGAAGAAGAAGAAGGAGATGGAGAATTATAGTAAGGGCTGAAATTTGAAGAAATCATAGATTTTGATTGATTTGATGTTAAGATCTCTTCCACAGGCTTTCTTGAACGATTTCTCCCTCGATGCATATGCTTCTCACAGTATTTAGAATCATGATAAGCTTCTTTAGCACATCTCCATTTCTTTCCATCTGTTCTTCTACACCTCCCTGGTTCTGGATCAATCTTTCTTCCTAACCCCATATGGTAATATGTCCATGGAATTTGAGGATCAGATGGAAGAAAAAGCTTTGAAGAAATCAAAGAAGATGAGGTATGGAATTTGAGTGGGAATAGAAGCTCAGCTGGTATTGGTATTCCTGAAACCATATGTTTGAAGATTAATGCTTGTGTTTCCAGTTCTTGCCATTGTAATGGTGTAAATGGTGGTTTGTTTCTTCCTCCATTCATCAACATTTTTTGAAAAAAAAAATCTAAAGCCAAAGAAGATCAGAGAAAGAGATGAAGAGAGGTGTTGAATGTTTTGATACTTAATGGTTGCAGAATCTCTCCTGAACCCTGAAAATCTGTTTCTCTTTACTTTACTATACTACTACTGTTGCTGCATTTACACTACTCTGTTCTGTTTGACTGGTGTGTTTTCTGAGGGTGTTTGTCTGTCTGACATGGTTACAGAAACCCATAAGAAAGAAAGATTGATTCAAAGCAAAGCAGAGAGATAAAAGAGAGATGGTGAGATGTGAATGAAAAGATTAGAGTTTATGTTGAGTTTGAAAGAGATTTTGTTGAGGAAAAAGCAGAGACTGTGTGAATTGTGTGTGTCATTGCTGCCATTGTTTCAGAGAAAAAGTTAATGTGGGGGGAGAGATGGATGGATGGATGGATGTGTCTGTGTCTGGGTTTGGTTCTTCTGACTAAGTACCTGAAACTCTGAACAACTATCAGAAAGTCAGAAGAAATATCAGTGAGGAAGATTGATTATTGTACTACAATTTAATGACTCTGAGCCTCTGTTTCTTTTTTTTTTACTTTCAACTCTGTTTTTGACTTTGCATAGTTGTTACTGTTTGAGTTTGGACTCTTTGAAATTGAAGTAGAGAATAACTCCTTTGACTGTTAATTTGCCAAACAAAAACTTGGTAATTAGCTAGTTGTTCGCGGTTTGACGTTAACAAGTAGGTAATTAGGTAGTTGTTTGCTGTTTGACGTGGATGATGATGATTTTACCATGTAAAGTTAGTAAATCTGTTGATGTAGTTGCCATATTAGACTTCATGAGTAATAAATTAACAAACAGTAAATTATGATAATTATCGGTGACAAATACAAGAAAAGCTAACAAATTATCTAACCCTCTTAAAACTTTTAAAATCTTTAAAAAAAAGTTAAGAAATAATCATCAAACTAGGATTTTTTTTTTTTGATCGTAAAGAATTTAGTGCAAACAAGTGATAATTGTTCAGAGTTTGTATTACCAGACTACGCCACCGTATTACAGTGACATCTGTTGTTCAGCAAGTTATTAAGTTGTGTTAAATGCCAAAATTTATTCGCAAAGACATTTTCCCTTGCATTTGTTTTCTGTCCATTACAAATAAGAATCAGTAACGTCACAAATTATAATCCCTTCATCAACAAGCATCTTTCTCAAAAAAAAAAAAAAAATAAAATAAAATAATAAATAGCATCTTTCATTTCACTACATTGACTCAACAAACAAACCTAAAGTAAAAAAGAAGAAAATTTTCATACCTCTTTGGCTCTTTCTTTCACCACTTGTATTTCACTACTACAAGGACTTTTAACAAAATAAGGTTGTATTTCTGGTTCAGTAGTAACAAATGCTACTGCCATTTCCTCTTTGCTTTGTTTGGTTGGTTGCAATTAAATATCCTTGTTTTGTTTGTTGCTTGCATCTATCACCAACTCTGAAAATTCTGACTTGTTTTTTCTCTCACTCACTAAACCCCAGTCGTCCTCTCTACTGCTTTTGGCAGAGCAGAGATGTCTGCAGGGCAGCAGGTATGTTTTGTCAGCAGAAGTGCAGCACTCTCTTTTGGGTACTGTTCACTTTCTGTCAAACACATGCATGCCCACTTAACTCTATTCTCTCTTTTGTACCATTACCAAACCCAACTACCACCATTCCTCCCCTCATTTAAGTCATATACAAATCTCTATCTTCCTTTCTCCCACCTTTTCTTTTTCTACCTCTCTTGGGATATTTTTTACTAGCTCAGTGTCTAAAGTACTTTTCTTGATTTCTTACTTTTCCCCAAAGGCATATTCCTATGCACATGTCAAAAAAATAGTGTTTGGCATGCCAGGTGGCATGGCAAACCATTTGCTCCACTATGGGAAAATCACGGACCGATCGAATTTCTAGCGAGCGATATTAATAATATCTCCAGCGAAATTTACTCCAGCGCTATCGATACAATTAATATCGCCACCGTTCGAGTTTCTGACGCCTATAAATACCGCACCTATCTTCTAAACTCTTCTCAATTCTTCTTCTCAAAACATCGAAATTCTTAAACTTCTGTTCTAAACTTGAAGGATTATCTTTTGATTTTTCTTAAACAGAAATGGAGAGAAAAAAAGAAACAGAAGAGCGAAAGGATGTACTAGTACCCCAGGCAGTGGAGTAAGTTTCTTTGTGGATACAAATTATGAGTTTAATAATGTTAGACAAGTAGCCGGTGAAGGTGTATTCTCTAATCACCTTTCTGATCATGAGGAGCGATGTAACGCGATAAATCTAAGAGGTGGATGGACCGAAGTTACGTACAATTTATCAATTACTTCCCCCAAGAGTTCAAGAGAGAGTTAGAAGGTATCCTTGGCGACATCTATATCAAATACAACCGAGAAACCACATGACTCAAGGTGTTCAAGTTTTATTAGAACAATGGTGGAAGACTACAAACACGTTCTTTTCAAGGACTTTGAATGCGGTTGAGTAAGTCGGTCTTTCGTAGTAATTTAATTTTTATATTATGTGTTTTGTTTCATAAAAATCAACAAATTCTAATTATGAATAATTATTGTTAATAGGAGTTACACCGATAAATTTATACATGTTAACGGGAATTCCATGCCAAGGAAACTTACTTCCATTTAACAGACTAAATTGGTTATCAGAAGATAGATGGAAACAAAGACTTCCTTTATAATCAAATGAATTAGGAGGAAATCCTACACATAGAAAAATTAAAGCGCAAGGGTTGAGGGTGTCTGGGTTGAAAAGTTTTTTCCAGCGTTATGCTTTAAAAATGAATGAAAACAGGGAAGATGGTAATCAATATTTGATCCCCGACCATTTTGAGGAGCTAGAACGTCTTTGTATTGTGGACGAGTGACGCATTTGCATATTCTACTCAAAGTTCATCGTCAAACATGCCACCATTTTCTTGGGAAGTAAAGACTATATCCAGCACATTTGGAGAGATTGTTACTTATCCAATTTTTTCTGATGCACCTACTCGAACTTATCCATACTTGGGGGTCAATGCTACAGAGTTGCAGTATCAGACCCGGTTGAACGATTATAATGCTCTATTACAGGGACATATGCACTTGGATGAGCTACAAAAATTGAGGGAAAACATGATGTTTGAGATGAGTCAAGGACTTGAGGGTAATGATGGTTCAGGTAGTAGTAGGGGAATGAGTCCCGGTGTTACAGGAGCTGGTAGAGGAATGACTCATTTGAGTCCCAGTGTTACAGAGCCGGTAGAATAATGAGTCCAAGAATAAAAGTCGTGGAAGTCAGCATAGGCGTAGAAGTCAGCAAAGTCGTGGAAGTCAACAAAGTGGTGAAAGAAGTGAAAGAAGATTGAGACGTCGTCCTATGGAGGAGGATCCAGAAAGTTCAACCCCAAACATGGTATTAGATACTCAAGGAGTACGTGGTGGTGAAGAAAACATTGGCTTGGATACAACTCCTACACGTATGTTTAGTCATTCGCAAATTGACATACTGACTCCGGGTGGTGGTGTGAACATGAAAGTAGTTAGGCAAACAAATTTGTATACCCCAATTGCCTTAACCTCATCAGCATTTCAACCATTCCAGCAACAATATCAACCACACGTATTTCAAGATTTGTATCGTGTTCCCATACCCCCTACTCCCATTGCTTATCAAGGTTATGGTGATTCGGATGAGACTCAAGCACCAAGCAAAAGTCTCAAACCGGCAGCATAACTAATTTGTTGAACAACTCTATGGATCCAGAAAATGCAGGCAATTGGATCTTTGGTCCGGGAGGAAATGGACAAGGAAATGAGTAGTTTAAATGTTTTCTTTTAAATGGACAAGGAAATGAAGTTGTAATTTTGTTGATTTTGATTAACGGAAACTATATTTTAAATTAATATTCAGATTGAAACTAGTTTTACATTTCATTAAAAATTAACCTTGATTGCATAACACGATACTTATAATTTGAATCCTCTGTACATGAATATTATAGAGTTCATAACATTCGTCATGACTAAACCATCTTCCATTGTCTTCGGCAAATTTGGTACGAGCTCTAATTTTTAGTTCTTCATTTGATAACCTAGGATTATCCCCTTTTATTAACCACATAATTTGCTGATACTTTCTAACATTGTCATTGATGAAACAATAACGATTTTGAAGACACTCATTTGTTCTTGTTGGATTTACATGACTTAATGCCGTAAACCTTTGAAACACAGTGTCCCATAAGTTAAAAGTCTCTAGAGTGAAATCTCTATCGCTTGCAACTAAAACCCAACATCGAATTAGAGAAACATCTTCCTCTGGAGTAAAATCCACTTCGGTTATCCTTCGCAAACTGACATACTGACTCCGGGTGGTGGTGTGAACATGAAAGTAGTTAAGCAAACAAATTTGTATACCCCAATTACCTCAACCTCATCAGCATTTCAACCATTCCAGCAACAATATCAACCACACGAATTTTAAGATTTGTATCATGTTCCCATACCCCCTACTCCCATTGCTTATCAAGGTTATGGTGATTCAGATGAGACTCAAGCACCAAGCGAGTCTCAAACCGGCAGCATAACTAATTTGTTGAACAACTCTATGGATCCAGAAAATGCAGCCAATTGGATCTTTGGTCCGGGAGGAAATGGATAAGGAAATGAGTAGTTTAAATGTTTTCTTTTAATTGGACAAGGAAATGAAGTTGTAATTTTGTTGATTTTGATTAATGGAAACTATCTTTTAAATTAATTGGGCCGAAACTATATGACCACTTTTTTGTAAAATTAATTCAATTACCACAAAAAGATTGGAAATGGTTTGGCCGAAAAACCAAAAATGTCCCTCCCTTTTAATCCAATTACTATAACTCCTTGTGTATCTTATCTTTTCAAGGGTATAATTGGAAAGCAAACTTTAATATAACATATCAAAAAATCCGTGCCTTGGAATTTTACAAATTTTATCTCGTTAGAAAGGTTATAAAAAACTCTACGCAACAAGTACAAACAACAATATCAAATTTGGAATTTTTATGAAAAAATCGGAGATATATATCATTTTAGGCACAAATTTAGAAAATTAAATGTATATCCATTATGCAAATCATCACAAAGGATACATAATACTTTATGTAGCAAAATATTGGTTTATGCATCAACTAATTTTCCATTGCAACTATTAAAACGATGTACTCCATCCGTTTCAAGAAAAATGATACTATCATTTTAGGCACAATTCTCGAAAATTGAATGCATAGCCATTATGCAAACCACCACAAAGGATGCATAACACATCATGCAACCATATTTTGATTTATGGATCGACTAATTTTTCATTTTAGAAAAAATAATACTTTCACATCCCGTTTCAGGAAAAATGATACTATCACATCCCGTTTGGGAAAAGTGATACTTTACCGCTCCGTTTGGGGAAAAAGTGACACTTTGTTTGTTTTGGGAAAAGTGATACTTTTTCCGTTTCGAAAAATGATACTTTTGCTTCATTTCGAAAAAGGATCACTTTTTCTGAAATGGGGCGAAAGCATCACTTTTTCAAAACGGAGAGAAAGTATCACTTTTTCCGAAACGGGGCGAAAGTATCACTTTTTCCGAAACGGGGTGAAAGTATCAGTTTTTCCGAAACGGGAAGAAAATATCACTTTTTCTGAAACGAGGCGAAAATGTCACTTTTTCTGAAACGAGGTGAAAGTATTACCTTTTCTGAAACGGAACGAAAGTAGTCATGGACAAACTCCATCTTCATATTCTTCTTCGGTCGGTCCTCCCACAGTGGCAACGGTCGTACTAGTATTCAGATTGAAACTAGTTTTACATTTCACTAAAAATTAACCTTGATTGCATAACACGAACTTATAATTTGAATCCCTTCACATGAATATTGTAGAGTTCATAACATTCGTCATGACTAAACCATCTTCCATTGTCTTCGGCAAATTTGGTACCAGCTCTAATTTTTAGTTCCTCATTTGATAACCTAGGATTATCCTGTTTTATTAACCACATAATTTGCTGATACTTTCTAACATTTTCATTGATGAAACAATAACGATTTTGAAGACACTCATTTGTTCTTGTTGGATTTACATGACTTAACGCCGTAAACCTTTGAAACACAGTGTCCCATAAGTTAAAAGTCTCTAAAGTGAAATCTCTATCGCTTGCAACTAAAACTTAACATCGAATTAGAGAAACATCTTCCTCTGGAGTAAAATCCACTTCGGTTATTCGAGCACTAGGCATGGTGAAATGAATTTGAAGTTGGGTTGGAATTTGTATAAAACAGGTATTTATATGGGGAAAATGGTAGCCGTTAGATGAAGATCTGATGAGCGATTATCATAGTATCGAGCGACATCTTGACTAACGCTGGCGATTTCAAGACCAACGAGCGATTTTAAGACCATCGAGCGATGGACACTCTATCGCTCGCTGGAAACTCTGTCGTGTATGCCTATATGCCAGGAAAAACATATTGGCATATGAGTTTGGCAGTTTGGCATACCCATAGTGGGTGCATATATACCAAATATCATGTTTTGGCATGTGCATAGGAATAGGCCTAATAAAACTAGTGAAGTTTAAACGGTGAAAAATCCAGTGTTAAGAGATACTCGGTTTCATTTTTTGATCATTATACTCGATTTCTTCGATCCGGTGTAGATGAGTTTCAAACCCAGATCACTGATATCATCGCTCAACGTTATTTACCGTTGTATTACAATGACATTGACTACTGATGCTCAGTTTAAGAAGTTTAAAACCATTTCTTTTGGTTTTAATTCCGTTTGGTCCAAAACCGTACCATGTGCAGCTCTAACAACAGGGAAGAATACAAATAGATAGATAAGTAGTGTTTTTGTGTTGTTACATTAATGGATGTCTGGAGACGTATAATTCAAAACTTATGTGCCAATGACCCATGCAAAAGCTAAAATAAGAGCACTTGTGCTAGCATGTCAGAAATTATCCCATCTCCGTGAAGGGCAAACCAATATATTCAGAGGTTTAGCATGTAAGATTTACCCAAGGAAGTTTGCAAAGTTACTTCTATTGTGTTTACCATGCTTCCAAATGCAGTATATTGTTTTGTATCAGTTGATTATTGGTTTGCCCATACGAGCAATTCTGATTTCACCACGCCTACTCCTCTATATTGTACTTGAGTTCACTACTCCTCTCTCTAGTACTTAATAACTTGCTGTACTTATTTTTTTTGTTTAGATGCCCATAATTACTTGTTTCAGTAAAATATCCACCTAGGAGTCTAGGACCTAAGCCTTCTTGTTTTAACACTTAATGCTAAAAATCAGGCCCATTACATTTCTATAAAGCATAAACCACCCGTTAAAACTTAAAATTACCATCTATTTTCAACCACTACTAGCCCAAAAAATTTGAGCTTACTGTTTTTGGTTCACCTTAAAAAATAGATCTTGCATGGCAGATCGAAAACCTCCGCTAACTAAAGAAAGCGAGTACATAGAGATGTAATTTTAAACACGCAAGTAATAAATTGATAGGCTCTTACTTGCACTCCATAGGCTGTAAAACATCCTGGGTAATTGATCAGGTTGGCACCCACATAGTTAATACCATGACTCACGAGTCCTTGTTAATCTTTCAATTTTGTTGTCATAAAAATAAAGATGCCGATCAAGGTACATGAAATGGCCTACTTTCAAAAGAATATATGCTAATAACCCATGTGACAGAGTTGCAGCACCAGAGAAAGCCTTACCCAATATGCAAATGTTAGATGCTTCTTTTAATTTTTGAAAACTTTTGCTTCAATTTCAATCACAATTTCATGATATTGTGACTATGACGGAGACCCACATCAACAAGCTATTCTTATGAACCTATGTATGATCCTACCCCTACTGTGGACCATGAAAACTTCATTTAAGGTTCTGCCATACTCATCTGAACTCTGAAGAATCTTAGTTCAACAACTCTAGTCAACTTCAGTCAGCTTGGTAAGAAGACCCAAATAAATTTTATTACCGGAGTTATTATAGACTGAGCAAAATCTCGTTGGTCAATCAAACATTTTTGATATTGCAGCTCACAAGTTCAGTGTTGGATGTCAACATGGCTCAATGGATCCTCGGTTGCCAAAGTTCCACTAGTAAACTCTTGCCCTCTTACTCACAATTAGAAATAAGGGAGTAGTGAACTCCAATGTACTAGACGATGAATTCAGCTCAGCTAGCTTTTCCAATATTTCATCCTATACGAGCAATTCTGAAGTCTAGTAGTTCCTACATTATAATCAATGTTGATATACGTGTCAAATGTAGATTGACTCCTTGAGTACTATGATAAAGTGGATCCTATCTCTTTTTCAGGAACAGAGGTTATATTATGAAAGGCGAGCTAGGCGCAAGAGTGGCCCAAGGGGCGCCTAGATAATAAAAGGCGCTAGGCGCCAAAACGTGAACAATTTTTTATTTTATTTTAATTTTTTTCGGGGCGCCTTACCCAAGCCTAGCCGCTAAGGGAGGCGAGGGCTTAGCGCCAAAACGTGAACAAATTATTTTTTTTTCTATTTTTTTTTTCTAGGTGCCTAAGGCGCGCCTAGCCGCTAAGCGAGGCGAAGGGCTTGGCGCCTCGCCTAGCGCCTACCACAACATAGAACAGAGGTAGTATAACCTAACATCAGATGCCATTATATGCTTTTAAAATCAAATCATCAGTATTTGTAAATGACAGTCTTCTCTAATAACGCCCAAGATGCAAATCATCAGTATTTACACAGCAAGTTTCTCTCTAACCAGAGTTTCTAACCAAAGAGGCAAATCATGACAGTAATTCAAAGTTTTAAGCAGCAAGTCTAAACAGTAGTCACAGATGATACCTTATTTTATTTTGATTGGTGAAGAATTTGGTGCCTTGGTGGTGTAGCTAGTATTATAGACGATGCTGCTTGTTGTCCATTTAACAACTCCTAAGCTGCGGCTGCTGATCGTAATCTGATTTTTCCTGAATCAATCGCCTCAGCAGCCTGCTTCTTATCTTCA
The DNA here is from genome assembly GCA_023531295.1 of Papaver armeniacum. Classification (NCBI taxonomy): domain Eukaryota; kingdom Viridiplantae; phylum Streptophyta; class Magnoliopsida; order Ranunculales; family Papaveraceae; genus Papaver; species Papaver armeniacum. Next base: position 131,677 of record JAJJWW010015527.1, on the reverse strand, counting down.
TCTGCCGCAGCGATGCAAGAATCTTCTGATACTTTTCATCAGAACTCCTATCTTCTCCCTCCTTGAAAATATCACTCTCTACAGAAGCTTCTCCTCTCAGCATTCTCCGATAATGGCTCATGAATTCCTCCCAATATCTTTCTCCACCGGCTGCAACAAACTCCCCAAAGGCCACGGTCATATCAACGGATTCTGCTAAATCTTGAATCATTTCTCTGAATATCTCCAGGTGATGCGGATAATCATAGAAATCCCCAGATGTTTCATTATAATCAATACCCAAATTTTCCATTAAGGCATTGAATTTTTGCGCCAGAATATTGACAGCTTCAAGAGGAGGTAGACAATCACGTTTTATGATCCACTGAGTGTGTATTTGTTCAGCTTGAACTTGCCAAATTTCGTTTTTCAGATAAACATCATCTGGAGATTCTGATGCTTCTCCACTGAATTTCCTGACATGGTGCTTTCCAGGGATTTCTGCAGGAAGAGGAGGAAAATTAACAGTGTGGTGGTGGAATTCTGAGATAAATGGTGTTATTAGGTTTGGAGAAGAACTTAAATTATTATTGGAGATCAAGGAATAGGAAGAAATGGGTTTTAATGATGATGACCATCTTGATGATAGGGTTTTTCTTAAGAGTGATGACGATCTGCATAAAGAAAATCTTGAAGAGATTTGATTCATTTTTTTTTTTACTCGAAGAAGGAGAAACGAAAACCTAATAGGTAGCGGAGGAGCCGTTCTGCTAGGTATACACCGGATTTATACCCCGGTCTTTACACTCATCAATTGAAACTAAAATTGTGTTTCTCCCGTGCGTTGCACGGACTTTAGTTTATGTTACTTACCACCGCTTTATACCTTTATTCCTAAATTTGTTGGCAAAGCCCTTCTGCCAGTTGTTGTGGAATTGATCTTAGTAGGATAAACTAGGAATACCCAGCAAACAGTGAACATGACAGTCTCCGTCTTGTGCTGCACCTTCAGCTGGATTTGATTGCCGGCCAGAAAATAAGTTAAGTTTGTTATCCTATTTCTATTTTCTGTCCTTGCAAAATATAATGATCCACCAAATAAAATTCAAATAATGGACTTAACTTCAAATCTTACTATAATAAACAAAAGACCCCTTTTTGGTGACATGACAATAATACCCCCATTAACTAAGTTTTTAGTTAATATTTGCATATTTACAGAATGCCATTGTTTTAAAAATAGATCAAAAAATTAAAACTTAGATATCTTTAAAATACACATCGGATTTTTGCAAAATTGATATATTTGGAAAGCTCTTTTTAAATTATCTATGTAATGAGTATAAACAAGGATATTAAATTTTTATTTTAAGATTTTTTTTTCCCATTATTATCAAATTTGGTGTTGTTAAAAAAATCCAATTCAAGCATGTGCATCGCACATGTGGCCTTACTAGTGTAAAGAAACGTTACTATTTTTTTTTTTTTTTTTTTTTTTTTTTTTGAAACTGCAAGAATTGATATAAATTGAATCAAGAGTTTACAATGTTTGCTTCCTTTTCCAGCAAGCTTCTAATATTGCCAGGAGGGTCATTACACCAAACTCTATTAATTTTTCCTACTCTAGCTGACTTAGACAAAACATCAGCTATTTTATTTTTCTCTTTTTGCACATAGTGAAAGTGTCAAGAGCTAAACGATTGAAAGAAGGTCTTAATGTCTTTAACAAGATTATAGAGTCTCCAGTCAATATAGTAGTCTTCCTTGGTAACAGCATCAACAACGAGCTTTGAGTCCAGTTCGAAAAATACCTCATGCAATTTCTTGTCCTTTGCCCACTTAACAGCTTCCCATAGTCCACAGCACTCTGCATGCTCCGCACTTGTTGATTCAACTAAGTAGATGCATTTTAATCCAGCGTGTTTCCCTGCAAAATTACGCAAAATAAGACCGATGCCACCAGTATTGTTATAGTAAGAACCATCCACATTAAGAGTAAAAGCTCCATATGGAGGTGGAGACCAATGCAAGTTTATCCTAATTTGCTTATGTGTGTTGTTTGGTTTCCTGCAAGCCATTTCAGCATACTCAGAAATATACTTCCTGCATTTCTGAATAATAATCTCTGGAGATGTGGTTGAGTCTTTGAAAACCTTGTCACACCTCTGTGACCATATACACCAAGCAACTATTGTAATCTTGCATATGTTATCCTCCTTAATTTGACCAGCTTCGAGACTTTCAAACCATGAACAAATCCAGTCCACCAGATTGCCATTAACAGGAGTATGAATTCCCAAGGACGCAAACCAAACAGGTTTTACCAGTGAGCATTCAAGGATGCAGTGTGTAGCAGTTTCAACTACTTGAGAACATAAAGGACAGCTGAAATATTCATTCTGAATTGCATAAGTTAGCTTGTCCCTAATAGGAAGAATATCCTTTACACATTTCCATAAGAACTGGTTAATCCTTGGTAGAAGTGGTAATTTCCAGAGCCTCTTAAATATTTTCTTCATTCTTGTTGAAGTAGGTGGAGAAGTATTCTGAATTTCAAACATCTTCTTATAGGCAAATTTTACTGTAAATTTTCCATTCTTCTCAAGAGACCAGACCATCTTATCTTTATAATGAGGGAAAATATTCATGGAAAGTATAAGTCTTGCAGTAGAGTCCTCAAAAAGAGATTGAATTAGATCTGCATTCCAACTTGTATTATCTGTGTTTTGAAGCTGGTAACATAGGTATATTGCTCAGCATTTATTGCACTATTTCTTGGAGTTGGTGGAATATCAAGACCCTGGATCCACTTATGCTTCCAGATAAGAATGAGATGACCATTACCCAGACTCCAGAAGCTATATTTTTGTATGAAACTTAGTTCCGAGCTAATACTGGTCCAAGACCAAGTGGAAGAAGAGGATTTCTCTACGTTGAAGATATCCCCATTTGGGAAATACTTTGCTTGAAGAGATCTGGAGCAGATGGAAGATTGATCAGAGCATAACCTCCATGCATACTTAGCAAGCGTGTGCTCTGTTGAAAATGTGGAGAACTATAAATCCCAAACCGCCTTCTTCTTTTGGGGCATTAACACTCTTCCAAGTAACAAGTTGTCTTCCCTTGTTAGTTTCTTCTTTCTCCAAAACTTTTGCTGTGTAGAGTTCATCTTCCTTATTGTCGTGTCTGGAAATTTGAAGCTTGTCATATGATGTACATGGATGGATTTAGTTACATTCCTCACCATAACTGATCTGACAGCTTCTGACATATTAATGCATCTCCACTTAGCTAGTCTGTTATCCATTTTGTCACCCAGAATTGAGAATGTAATTTTCTTGTTTCTTCCTATGAAGAAAGGCAGTCCCAAATACTTTTCATCATTCAGATTTAGTTGTCTTATTTGTAAAGTACCACTTATGATCTGACATTGAGAGGGATTCATGTTCTTTCTGAAATAAACAACAGATTTACTGAAGTTAATTAACTGACCTGAGCAAGAACTAAATTCTTCGATTACTTGAAGCAGTTTAGTTGTTTGATCCAGATTAGCCTTGCAGAATAATAAGCAGTCATCTGCAAATAAAAGGTGATTTATTTTTGGTGCAGATCTAGAAATTTTCATACCAGTTAATTGCTTGGTAACTTCACAATGATAGAGCTTCCTTGAAAATGCTTCCATTGCTAAGATAAACAGATAAGGGGATATGGGATCCCCTTGTCTAATGCCTCTTGTAGGTTTGAAGGGAAGAAGGAGAGCCATTAATCATTATCTCTATTTGAGTAGTAGAGATACATTCAGAAATAAGATGACATATTTTATCACCAAATCCAAATTTCTTGAGAACTTCATTAAGGAAACTCCATTCTAGCCTGTCAAAGGCTTTGGACATGTCCATTTTTAGTGCAAGGTGACCAGATCTCCCTTTTTTCCTCTTCATTGCTTGAACTAGTTCTTGGACCATGCAAACATTCTCTGAGATTAGTCTTCCTGGGACATAGGCTGACTGCATTGGAGACATGATATTAGCCATGTGCTTCTTTAATCTTAGAGCCTAAATCTTGGAGATGATTTTGTATATTGTGTTGCAGAGGGCAATGGCCTATAATCTTCTGGTTTTGAGGGGAAGAGACTTTGGTAATTAAAGTGATTCTAGTGTTATTTATCTTCTTCAAGAGGTGACCTGAATGAAAGAATGCTTGAACCATTTTACAAATATCTTGTTTTACCACCTTCCATTGAGACTGATAAAAACCTGGAGGAAAACCATCAGGACCTGGAGATGTCCATGGATCCATGGACATTAAAGCTTTATGTATTTCTTGCTCATCTGGTGGTGAAATAAGAGCATTATTGTCTTGCTGGTTGACGATTACAGGGATATGCTCTAGAAAATAATAGCTGTCACTGGGATTTGATGTTGAACTGATATTCTTGAAGTGTGTCACTAGAAGTTGTTCAATTGAGGTTCTGTCTTGACACCATGTTCCATCTGGAGCTTGTAAGGAGTCAATTCTATTTCTTACTCTTCTTTGGTTTGCCCAAATATGGAAGTATTTGGAATTTTTGTCCATCTCATTGTAGAAAGAATCTCTTGACTTCTGTCTGTTTGAACTGGCTTGCACTTCATTAAGCTCTTGAACTTGTATTTCCAGGGATAACACTTGAGAATTATTACTTCCTTGAACATCTGAGGCTTGTAGTTTTGATATCTCAAGTTGAATCTCAGTGATTCTAGCTTGAATATGTCCAAAATTTGACTTCCTCTATTTTGAGAGAACCTGCCTAGTGTTAACTTGCTTATCACATAAAACATATGCTGCAGAACCTGAAATGTTAAACTTCCATGCATTCAAGATTTCATTAGCACTAGAATCTTTTTGAAGCCAGTGTTCAAAGAATTTCCAAATTTTACCTGAAGATTTTGAATTATTATAAAAAGACAGCAAAAGAGGAGTATGGTCTGAGCCTAGCTGAGCAAGATGCTTAAGAGTAGCATTAGGGTAATGAATCAAAAATTCGCTGTTAGTTAGAGCTCTATCTAATCTAGACTTGAATCTCCCAGTACCATGACTATTACTAGTCCAGGTGAAAGCATTTCCACAGAATTTCATGTCATGTAAATCAGATTGTTTAATAGCATCTAGCACTTCTGGAGAAGTTATGGCAGAACTAGTGTTTCTGTCAGAGACACTCATGGTAATATTTAAATCCCCAATGAGAACCCAAGGAATTTTCACTGACTTACTAAGGCTGTTTATATATTTCCATTGAACTGGTTGATCTTTGAGATAGGGGGTACCATAAACACAAGATAAGAACCAATCTCCTAGGGAAGGGTCATTATGAACAATGTCATGGATCATGTTACTTGAAGAATTTACTATGTCTAAAGAAAAACCATCCTTCCAAAGAATAATGATACCACCAGCTTGTCGTATTGATGGCATATAACAATTATTAGGCATCCTAAGAAAATTTGTGAGAGATATAATCCTATCATTTATTTTAGTCTCGCAAAGAAAAATAATATCTGGGGAGATCAAAGTGTTAAGTTGATGAAGATGATCCCTAGTGGCTTTGCCTAAAAAAACTTGACAATTCCATCTTATTATCTTCATGTTTTTGTTACGACCCTGAGACTTGGTGGACAATTTAAACTCTAAGCAACTAACAAGGACAGTTATGCGACAATTTATTCCGAGAGGGTTTCTAGCATTTAAAGCCAAAGAAAAACCAAAATTATTTGACTTAAGAATAAGAAAATGAATAATATTTTTGAGGTGAAAAGATTAATTACCAGATTATCTGGAGCAGCCTCGATCACCTCATGGAAATTCTCCCTTAATATGTTTTGTCCTTCATCAATAAGGTCATGCTCCATGCCATCAAAACCAGGTTGGATAATTGAAACTGCAGTTCCACCCTCCATGATATCTCCTTGTTTCTCCACTCTAGTTCTCTTATGACTCCTGCTATCATCTTCTTCTTCCTCTTGATTTTCAGTAGTTTCAATTTGTTTCTCCTTTTCTTCACGCATCCTTTTGCTAGCCTCACAAATTCTCTCAAGGAGAATATTCAAATCTTCTACAATTTCAACTCCATAAACTTCCGCTAATTGATGGATATAAGCGATATACTGTTCATTTGTGAATCTCCTTATCATGAGAGCATCAGCTGTGTTTTCACATTCATCTTCATTATGAGCTATCGTGTAGCATTTTGGGCATAGATTATGTGGCTTTCTTTCCCAATGGAATCTGATCCATGTTTGTCCCCCTGCTGCTGTGTTCCACCATCCACCTCTATGTAGAGGTTTTGTTAAGTTTATCTTAATCCTTGCAGAGATTATGTTTCCATATGAGGGTTTACAGTCCTCCGGATCTATGAAAATCTTTGTACCAAGCTCTGCAATAGCTTCATCTACCACTGCTACAGAATGATGTTCAAGAAAGATATGTTGAAATTGCACAGCCCATTCTTGCTCATCAAAAACCCAGTCTTTCACAGAATTGATGCATCATACTTCTTCAAGTTCAGGTGAGCTTTAAGGATATTCCAGGGACCCTTTTTCAAGACTGCATTGATGACTTCTTCAGTGTTGAATTTGAATAGGAAGATATTACTATCCAGTCGTCTCAGTTCTTTGACTCTATACATACTCCATTTTGTCTTTATCTCCTTCCTGACAGCATCCGTTTCTACAGGTTCCGCTTTAAAGAGTTTCCCTATTAGCGTAGTGTTTAGGTTATTTTTGCTAAAGGTTATTCATAAAGGTGAAAATAAGTATGTTTTTGCTAAACAAATTCTACAGCATTTGTCACTTGTGCAAAAAATGGGAATTACCTTAATCTTTTAGGGATGCCACATAAAAAAAAAAATAATAGAAAATAAATAACACCCAACACCTTCCAGGAGAAGAATCTCGAAACTATAAATTAATTGAGTAGTATAAAATTTAGAAGTAAATTAAATTCCTACATGAACTGTAGTTAATCCCATCTCAAATCGCCGTAGTTTGAGATTTTTATGTAATGTTATAGTCATTGCTTCATCAATTTCTGCTATCTTGATTTTTTTTCACTTATAATTTTTTCATTTTCCAGTCACTCTTTATCTTCACAGGCTCCTCCTGAAGTATATTAACCCAAACACTTGCATCTCGTAACCACCATCTACTTCTATTCAGACAGTCTCTTTAGCTCCTTTATCATGAAACATTATATTCTCGTTGTTCAGAGTTCATAGTCCATAACCTCTCGAATCTTCGAATTTATCTCAATCCTGTTCCACATAATATCAAAATAGTAACTAAAAACGTGACTTACTCAGCGCCCAACATACATATAACTGGTCGTGTCATCTTTCTTATTCGAACAGATGTTGGGTTATTTCACAAGGAGGCTCAGGGATCTATTATTAGAGTCTACCCCAATCAAAAACAAAATCAAAACACACTACAAAATAAATATCTAGCAAATTAACATAATTAAAACCAAAATTCGAGTTCCCATGAGAACATACCTACATATGTCTGAATTGGTTTACCGGGTACACAAATAATTCACCAGGAGGCTCAAGGACCTAGTATTCAACTAATATGAGCAACCAAGAAGCGACATAATACTGAAAACTCTAATACTAGTAGTCATATCCCACACTGGAGTTTCCAAAAGTACATAGTATCTTGATTCTCATCCTCCAAGTAAATCCGCAATAAACCCGGCACATTGTCACCCTACATCTAGATAACGACACCAGGATTTTTTTTTATCTTCTACTTATATACATATATGATAAGAAGATCAATCACAAAATAAATAAATAAAAAGACTGAATTTATCAATTCCGAACACAGTAGTGTTTCTAATTATAAAAAGAGCTAGATAAGCAGATAAACCTTGCAAAGAGGGATCCCACTAATACTTGTTCCTTCCCACCAATTAGCAAGTGATGAGACTATCAGGTCTAGGTATCTTTTCTAACGGAAACGGAGAAAGAAAAGTAATCAAATGAAAATAAGGAGAAGATGAGAAGTAAAATAAAGAATTGTATTAATGGTGGACAGATCGGTTACTTTTTTGATTGCATGGTGATTTGCTAAAAACAGAAGCTTGGGTTCTTATAGCAGTACGAACTGTACACGTTCAACCCACTCTGCCTAATATTTCTCCCACTCCTAAAGAAGTGGTATAAACATATAACAAATATATACCAGATCCAACCACCACTAAATGATACGTTATAGTGAATGGGTTTTGCCCGTTGGAGAAAATAGACCAAGTCTTTCCCACATTCACTTGATGCACCCAAATCAAATTCCATGCCTACTGACTTAGCATCATCTAGATGACCAAAAATGACATCTAAAGAATACAATTATTTGTACCACTACACATTTATATTGTGTGCACATGCCAGATGACTTTTGTTAAAACAATGCAAATATTACTTTATATAATATAGTAGTAGAAAAGAATGCAAGTGGTGTGTGCAGAGAGTGTCTAAAATATTTGTGGTACTTTACCCGATGGTGTGAGGCTTGACATTAATAGCCGGATTTGTCCGTCAACACCATGGTTATCTACCGTTAGGCCGATTGGCCACTCGGTCCAACATCTCCCACTTGGCCATTCGGCTAGTTGTCAATAAGACCCATGGAGATAACATGTCTTTTGAAATCTTCAGCAGCTATAGCTTTTGTCAAAGGATCAGCAATCATATCCTCTGTTCTCAAATAACTCACTGTTATTTTCTTCTTCTTCACAATATCAAGCACATAGCAATATTTTCTCTCAATATGCTTCTTTACCGGATCACCACTGAGCTCACCATTGGCAATGGTGCATAATGCTGCTTGATTATCACAAAAAATGTTAATTGGTTTATCATGAATTAATTTCAAATTAAGCAAGAAACCTTTGATCCATACAGCTTCGCTGGCTGCATGGTTACAAGCAATATACTCAGCTTCCATTGTAGACTTCGCTACACATGATTGTTTTTTGCTGGACCATGATATTGCAGCACCACCTAGGGTAAATATGTACCCACTGGTAGACTTTAATCCTTCTACGTCTCCTGAAAAATCTGCATCACAATACCCTTGAACAAGTAAAGAGTCAGTATGGTAAGTCAATTTAAATCCCTTTGTGTTCTGGATATACCGCAGTATACGTTTTACTGCTATCCAGTGAGCAATACCTGGATTACTCTGAAATCTACTTACCAATCCTACAACAAAACTCAAATCAGGACGGGTACACAACATGGCATACATTAAACTTCCAACTACCTGTGCATATGGTTTTGAATTCATTTCAATGCGTTCTTTTTCATTTGCAGGAGCCATTTTCTTAGATAGTTTGGTCCCTCTACAAATGGGCGTATCAACAGGACACAGTGTTCCATTTTATATTTCTTTAGAACACTATCTAATTATGCTTATTGAGACAACTCAATTGTCTTATGCAATCTATCTCTAGTTATCTTGATGCCTAATATAAAACTCGCTTCACCCATATCTTTCATCTCAAAACGATATTTAAGCCAAGTTTTAATTTTTACAATCAAATTCAAATCATTACCTAACAGTAATATATCATCAACATAAAGAGATAGCATAACAAAAGTACTCCCACTGTTCAAAACATAGATACAAGGATCATAAGCATTAGCTACAAAACCATAATTAGTGACAGCATCATGAAAAGTTAAATACCACTGACGAGATGATTGTTTCAGCCCATAAAGAGATTTGTTTAACTTATAAACTTTATCTTTATTATTTTCATCTATGTAACCTTCAGGTTGCTCCATATATATGTCTTCCTCTAAGTCTCCATTTAGGAATGTTGTCTTAACATCCATTTGGTGTATTTCTAAATCTAAGTGAGCAGCAATAGCTAACAAGATTCTAATGGATGTAAATTTAGCTACAGGAGAATATGTCTCTGAATAATCTATATCCTTTTCTTGTGTGAAACCTTTAGCTACTAGTCTAGCCTTATATTTGTCTAGTGACCCATCAGCCTTAAACTTCTTTTTCAAAATCCATTTACAACCTATAACATTCTTGTTCTCAGGTAAATCAACAAATTGCCATACATCATTTTCATTAATTGATTTTATTTCTTCATCTGTAGTATATTTCCATTTATGAGCATCAGGCAATTTCATAGCTTGTGTAAAGTTTAAGGGATCAACATCAGATATGTCCTCATCACAAGAAAAAAGTTCATCATCAGAAAATTCATTCTCATTTAAAACAACTGCATAATCTTTCAAATAAGAAGGTGGATTCCTACTTCTAACAATCTTAGTAATTGTATCTTGCACCGAGGAGGTTTGAATCAAATTTTCATTATCTAAAGAAGGTGTCTTGTCTTTAGGAATTTCAAACAAATCAACCATACAATTATTAGACATTGGTTCCAAGTTTTCTTCAATGAAATATGCATCTCTACTTTCGATTACACCTATAGATCCATCAGCATGGTGAACAACAAATCTATAACCTTTAGAATGATCAGCATAACCAATAAATATGCATTTAACAGTCTTAGGGTCTAGTTTAGATCTATTTTTATCTAACACTCTAACATGAGCATTTGCACCCCAAATTCTAAAATGACTTAAGTCAGGTTTTCTACCACTCCACAATTCATAAGGTGTATTAGTCACGGATTTAGATGGCAATCTATTCAAAATATAAACAGCAGTAGATAAAGCTTCACCCCAAAAATGAGTACCTAATTTTGAGTTACTAAGCATGCTCCTAGTCATATCAAGAAGAGTTCGATTTCTACGTTCAGCCACACCATTTTGTTGTGGCGTATCAGGCATAGTAAATTGATGAATAATACCATGGTTCTTACAAAAATCACCAAAAATTTCAGAATTGTATTCACCACCTCTATCACTACGAAGAACTTTAATTTTTCTTCCTAACTGATTTTCTACTTCATTTTTATATGCGATAAAAATATCTAAAGCATCAGATTTCTTAGACAACAAATAAACATAACCAAAACGAGAAAAGTCATCGGTAAATGTTATAAAATATGTCATACCTCTATGAGTTTTAACATTCAAAGGACCACATATATCACTGTGAATGATATCTAACAAATCATTCGATCGAATAGCTTTACCAAAAGGCTTCCTAGACATTTTACCCATCATACATGGTTCGCATATGTTAAAATCAATTTTAATTCTAGGAATTAAACCACTACTAGACATGCGAGATAATTTATCTTTGTTAACATGACCTAATCTCATATGCCACATAAGCGAATCAGAATAATCAAGAGAATTAGAACACTCATAGGAATAAGCAGAAGAATTAACAACTTTATTAAAATCAGAAGATTTCTGGTTCAAGCGATACAGACCATCAACTTTAGTTCCCCAAAATAAAATTCTACCATGCTTTCCTACAGACACTTTTCCGGATCGAATTCTAACCTCATAACCCTTATCATCAAGACACAGTACAGACACCAAGTTTCGCCTCATATTAGGAGCGAACAATACATCAGTAAGGACTAAGTTATTTTGACCAGGCAAAGACAATTTCACAGTTCCGATGCCTAAGACATCACAATAAGTATTATTACCCATATAAACTCTGTGTTCGCCGGTTTTGATCTCCTTAATGTTAACAAAACGGTCCCTAGATTTTGTCACATGTCTTGATGAAGCTGAATCGATCCACCATGCATCCGTATCACAATCAGCTAAAAGAGATTCTGAGACAACACAAACAATATCCTTAGACCAACTACCGCTAGACTTAGAGTTGTTTTTCTTTTCTGGGCAGTTGGATTGGTAATGGCCTGTCTGCTTACAGTGATAACAAGTAATATTCTTTGCATTAGAATTCTTCTTCTTGTTAAAGTTTTTCTTAAAAGGCTTCTTATTGGGTCCAGAATTCTTGTTCTTGTTTGGTTTGGCTACTTCTTCAGTGATATGAGATTGAGATGATTCACCTCTTTTTTCACGACGTTGAGCTTCAACACCCAGCAACATAGGCAAAGTAATCATATTAACATCTCTACCAGACATATTTATAGCTACCACTACAGATTCCCATGAACGAGGAAGACTATGCAAAATAGTAGAAACTTGCATCCTATCGGGTATGGAGTTTCCAGCAGCAGCTAGTTCTTTTACAATCACAGTCATACGGCTACAATGATCAATAACAGACTCATTTTCTTTCATGCGGGTGGTATTAAACTTCTCAATCAGCAACTGTATATACGTCGCAGACTGTCCCCCATAGGATTGAGTGACAGCCTCAAACATAGCTTTTGTTGTTTGATAACCTTCATATATAATTTCTAAGTCTGGATCCATAAAGGTTAACATAGTTGATCTAGCTATTTTATCATCTTCCAAGAAACGCTCATAACTACGTCTAACAGCAGGACTGGGATTGACAGGTTCTTCAGGCCTAGGAACATCAATCACATATTCTACTTTTTCATGAAACAGTATATGCCTAATACGTCTTTTCCAAGTAGAAAAATTAGAACCATTCAAACGCTCGTTTTTTGCTCAATTCATGACTCACAGCTTTGGATGCCATATTAACAGTAATTTTTAGGTGAATCAAAAAAATACTGATAATAAGAAAGGCAACAGATACTGACCTCCAATGGGATATGATATAAACCCGTATAAAAAATTCTTACTGTAAGTGAACAAGCAGTAGGTCGGAGTCCTCCAATCGATCGGTAGCAGAAGCAATTTTTGTGAAGGAAGCAGGACCCAATTGATTCACTGGAAGGATACTAATAAAACCCCAAATTGAAGTAGCCCACGTCTTCAATTAATTGATTGAATCAACCTTGATATGAAAGAAGAATTAATAAAAACCCCAAAATGCAGTAGCCAACGTGTTCAAATTAATTGGCTTGCTTTGTCTTCTTTGAAATCAACGAACCAAAAAAATATTAAATTGAGACTAGTTGTGAACTTGAATTAATTGATTGGATTCCGTTTCACAACTTGATTTCACTTTGACTACTCTCACAGATTAGTTAGACCTAGCTCGTGATACCAATATCAGGTCTAGGTATCTTTTCTAACGGAAACGGAGAAAGAAAAGTAATCAAATGAAAATAAGGAGAAGATGAGAAGTAAAATAAAGAATTGTATTAATGGTGGACAGATCGGTTACTTTTTTGATTGCATGGTGATTTGCTAAAAACAGAAGCTTGGGTTCTTATAGCAGTACGAACTGTACACGTTCAACCCACTCTGCCTAATATTTCTCCCACTCCTAAAGAAGTGGTATAAACATATAACAAATCTATACCAGATCCAACCACCACTAAATGATACATTATAGTGAATGGGTTTTGCCCGTTGGAGAAAATAGACCAAGTCTTTCCCACATTCACTTGATGCACCCAAATCAAGTTCCATGCCTACTGACTTGGCAGCATCTAGATGACCAAAAATGACATCTAAAGAATACAATTATTTGTACCACTACACATTTATATTGTGTGCACATGCCAGATGACTTTTGTTAAAACAATGCAAATATTACTTTATATAATATAGTAGTAGAAAAGAATGCAAGTGGTGTGTGCAGAGAGTGTCTAAAATATTTGTGGTACTTTACCCGATGGTGTGAGGCTTGACATTAATAGCCGGCTTTGTCCGTCAACACCATGGTTATCTACCGTTAGGCCGATTGGCCACTCGGTCCAACAGAGACAATAACCTGACAATGTAAATTAAACAAACAAAAACAAAGTAAAAATCAGCAAGCAGATTAACAAAACTGGAAAATCACTGGGTACTCCCGCTATGACCATTCTTGCTGTTAAATAATACCTTATGATTGCACCAACCGTATTCATTGCAGGTGCTATCAAGCCATTGCATCGATCGTCTCTTTGGAAAGCTTAACCTGAGTGTGTTCCTTCAATTTTTAAAAATAGTTTCGTCAAGAAAAAAAAAACATTGATCCGTTAATGCTAATGAACAACCCCATACCAGCAAGAATAGTGACGATAGATAAACAACCATATTCATCGACGTAATAAAGAGCATAATAATTTACTCTGAAGAAATGAAGGATTAATCGTTGTGAGTCCATCTAAAAGATTCAATTCACATAATAATCATTTGAAGTAAAGTACTTAATGACAAATATAATACTGTTTCCAGGTAACATAAACCACATACGGGAAACTAATTCACTAAATAAGGAAGAGTGACATTCGTATACATTTTTCTTTTCTTTTAAAGCATCAACAAATCTAGCTTCAAATCATCGAAGAATAAAGAAAGGAATACTTACTTCTCCCTAAGTTGCAGAAGTTTTCATTAATGTACCAAACACATCCGCATAGCTTGAACATATACACTAATGCTCATGTCAACAATTATAGGAAGTTCACCACACAAGACCAAATAATAAATACCCTTCGAGTGAAGGTGTAGAGTTGGCATGCTATGAATTTCAAACAACTTTTTGTCAAGTATTTACCTTCATAAATTGAGTGCCGTTGCTATATACACAAAGTAGTTAGACCACAGTGATGGAAAAACAGTACAATAGGGAAGACGATCTACTAACTACAAAATTCATCAAATATTAACTCAGCCTATCATGAGTGAAGAATCCGGTTCTCTATGGATTTCTTTGATTTATCGCAACTGTAATGGGTTGGAGCTCTGGGGCTTATACAATGGCCAATTACTGCCTTTACAATACAATTTTCAACCACAGGCCTTGAAATCGTCCTCAAATTTTGTATACAAATCGTCCCTAATTATGAAAACAAACAAGCAATACTGATTTCTAAACATAGTTATGGAATTGAAAATTCTTTCTTTAAATCATCATGACAAACTCTAGAAAATGAAGTTAGGCCTAAGTCCTACATGAGCCATTTCATTAGACTCTCTAGGCACAAAACCACTTATTAAAAGTTTTAACCAAGCAATTCTAAATGACGGTGTTAACTCAGAAATCGGATTTTTCCTTAACAACTACTGTTGATTAAGAATCTGATTTTACCTTAATTAATCGCTTCATAAGCCTGCTTTGTATCTTCATCTGCCTCAGCGATGCAAGAATCTCCTCATATTTTATCATACATCGATAATTACCCCTGAATGGGTGCCAGCCACGAGATCCACCAGCTGCAACATACTCGCCAAAGGCCACGGTCATATCAACGAGATATTCTAAATCTTGAATCTCTTGTCTATATTCCTGCAGGTGCTGCGGATAATCCCCATCATGTTCATCGTCGTCAAGAGTCTCAAGACCCAATTTTTCCATAAATGCATTGAATTTGTCCGCAAGAACCTCGACAGCATCAAGTGGATGTCCATTACCTGTTTCTACGTCGCACTGAGCACCCATTTGTTCTGCTGGAAGATTCCAGATTTGATATTTAATATAATCTTCATCGCCAAAGTTAGATCCTGCTGCTCCTTCATTGAATTTCCTGAAACGGTGGTTTCCAGGGATTTGCGGACGAGAAGGACAGCCGATTAATTCCCTCATAAGCCTGCTTCTTATTTTCATTTGCTTCAGCGATGCAACAATCTCATGATAATTTAGCATACACTCATAATTTTCCTCGAAGTGGTCCCAACGACTATCTCCACCAGCTGCAACAAACTCCCCGTAGGCCACGGTCATCTCAACGGATTCTACTAAATCTTGAATCTCTTTTCTGAATCTCTGCAGGTGATCCGGATAATCATCATCATCGCCAGCTTCTTTTTCATTGTCGTCAAGAGTCGGAAGATCCAATTTTTCCATCAAGGCATTGAATTTGTCCGCCAGAATCTCGACAGCGTAGCCATCCACAGAAGGTCCATCACCTAATTCTACGCTGCACGCAACACCCCATTGTTCAGATTGAACTTTCCGAATTTCATTTTTTAGATAATCATCATCTCGAAAGTTACATTCTGATGCTTCTCCACTGAATTTCCTGAAAAGGTGGTTTCCGGGGATTTGTGGAGGAGGAGAAGGATAGTTAAAAGCCTGGTGATGGAGTTGTGAGATAAATCCTTTTATTAGGTTCGCAGAAGAAGAAAAAGATATGGCTTTTGATGATCTTGTATATGGGTTTTTTCTTAAGAGTGATGACGATGACCTGCTACACACAGAAAATCTTGAAAAAAATTGATTCATTTGTTTTTATTGGAGAAAAAGAAGAACGGAAAACCTAATAGATAACGGAGGAGTGGTTCGGGTATATATATGGAACGCGGCATCCATTGAAACCCTAGATGGAAACCAATGGGTTCTAAACGGAATGACATGGCCCATGGACCAGTGGAGGAAAGATACATAAATAAAACCGGTATATACGTACTTAGCCTTTGTTCTTGGCATCTAGCCTTAGACGTATGGAGATTATTTTCCGATGTTTTGCAATGATCTCTAGTTCATTAGAGATATATTGTTTATGGGATAAGAGTTTCTAGTAAAATGTTAACATTAATTCAGCTTCTACGTAATTACCTTTAATGGTAACGACGTTTGGTGTGCTAATTTTCATTTTAATTGATCATGTCAAATGGGGTTTTACTAAAAGAATGCGAACAAAATCTGAACCCAGCATTACCAGACTAAAGTAATATTTCAACCTTTTTCGAAGAGAAAAATTTTGTATTAAAAATAAAAATCAGCCAAAGGCAAATTACAAAAGCAGTGTCAAGAGAAACACTGAATCCACAAAACATACTAGTTCTCGCTTACTAGTTATGCAATACAACTTCCCAATTATGGATTATCCAAGCTGCTATCTACATACTTAAAAGTATTCGTATCACAGCTCCAAAGTACCAAAGATTGTTTAACATGAACAATGACTTCTTCCACATCCTTAGGTCTTCCACCAAAAACTCTATGATTCCGTTCATTCCATATGTTCCATATGATAGCAAAATGCATCAGATTCCAGACGTGTTTACACTTCCCAGTCAACACATTA
Organism: Papaver armeniacum; assembly: GCA_023531295.1. Lineage (NCBI taxonomy): Eukaryota > Viridiplantae > Streptophyta > Magnoliopsida > Ranunculales > Papaveraceae > Papaver > Papaver armeniacum. Next base: position 114,712 of record JAJJWW010015527.1, on the reverse strand, counting down.
CTATCCCAGGCTTCAAACAGGAGTAAAACAGTGCGAGGCATTGGCCAGGGAATGCGCAAAGCCTTTAAGAAATAATCCCACAAATCGAAAGGTGTAGGGGCAGTGCAACAATAAGTGATCGAGACGTCTCCGGTTCTTCGTTGCGAGTGGGCAAGCGGTCTTTGTCCAGTTAACTCTACGATGCCTAAGCATTGCTCTTGTAGGCAGCGAATCGTGAAAGACAGCCCAAAGAAGAAAACTTACTTTTGGAGGGATGTAATTTTTCCATAGAAATTTGGAAAATTGACAGTCCGGAATAGGTCCAGCAAGAGTATCATAACAGAACTTATTATTGTAATTGGGATTAAAGACTACCTCATCATCACCTTCCACAAGAGTAGGTACAACACCAAGATCTCGACGCATCAAGTCCCATTCCATCTGTTTGGAAAAAGAGAGTGATTGGCACATAAGGTTGATTTGGCTAAATTCTACATGACACATCTCGATGCGGATGCACTTGCATTGACGAAAAAGAGAGTGATTGGCACATAAGGTTGTCTAGGCAAGACCCGTGAAATTTTGTAAGAATCGTTTGATAAGAAGATTAACTCTTTAATACTCCCCCGTTCTTAAATAATAGGTTGGTTTGTATAAATAAATGTTACAAAAAAAAAAAAAATAGGCTGGTTTCTTAATTAGGAAAGTTAAATATTACTTTATTTTTCTGGGACCATTTTTCTCTTAACTTATTTTGATGACAAGTGTCATGGGACCATTTCACTTTACTTATTTTGCTGGCAAGTGTCATGGGGACCATTTCACTTCACTTATTTTGCTGACAAGTGTCATGAGGACCACTTTCAATGATTGACTCTCTTAATTTCCTTAATTTTCTCAAAAAACAAAACCAGCCTATTAAAAAAGAACGGAGGGAGTAATAACTTAAAATTAAACTACTAAATTGATTGATTTAGTAATAACTTAGAAAGATTGCACATCCAGTATTTCTACGACCCCTGAAAAATTGTGTTATGCATCCAATTTGGTTGTCCATTTAACTACAGTCCCCTAATTTGATTCATTTTCTTTTTCTCGAAGAAGAAGAAAAGAAAACCTAATAGTTACCGGCTAAGGATTCGTTCGCAATACTGCTAGGTATACACCGGATTTATATGCGGTATCCATTGAAACCCTCGATTCGTATTTATATGCTTTTGTGTTCTCCCTTCTTGACCAGACAGAGTAATGAGACTCTCACTTTTATCATGTTTTTTTTTTTTTTTTTAATCTTTAAGTAAAGAGTTCAGTGCTGGCCAGGTTGGGCCTTGGGTTAGTTGGGACTTGGGTTACTTGTATATCACACAATGACTTTACTACTGTACTACAATGTCACCGGCCTATGACTTTACTACTGTACTACAATGTCACCGGCCTCTCGTTTGTATTATGGATGGGCTAAAAACGAGATTCCTAAATTTGGATGATATTGGTTTAGGGAAACCCGGGATAATAAGGTGAACAGTGCACCATGCATATACTGTCGCCAGTCGCCAACCCTTCAACTTGCACCATTCACCTGTACAAAATGAGCTATATATGCAATATGAACTTTGTACCACACACGTCAGTTAAATGGGCTTTCAAATTTCATGCAAAAAAATGGCCAAAAGCGCATGACAGGATGCACTCTATCAGGTACTCAAGCAGCTAACTTCACCATTCAGATTAAAGAGCAAGTTGTGGGTTTAGGAGCCATTTTTTATCATCAAAGGGACGATTTAGACTCATTATGCAAATTTTGGCAGAGTCAATAGATTTAAGTCCGGCATGCAAGGCTGTGACGGAGGATTACCAAATTCCATATGATTCTAAAAAAAAAAAAAAAAGTTGTTTAAATTCAAAGAATATGCTAATAACCCATGTGACAGAGTTATAAAGACAGATAAAGCCTTACCCAGCTCGTCCTATTTTACACACAACTTTTGCTTCAATTTGAATCGTACAATTCCATGAAGTTGTGCCTGGAGTATGACGACCCACGTCAACAAGCTAGTTTTCTGAACCTAAGAAAATTACAAACCCAGTTTCTCTAGAAATTGTTCCTGTTTTTGCAGACTCATAACTAAAAAACCAACGAAACAATAGAAATTTTTGTAATTGCATGATTTGTTCTTTATCAATGATATAGGAAAAGGAGTTGCTTCAAACTTACAAACCTATTATAAAAGAGTTGGGAAAAGAAGCAAAATGTTATGCAAAAAAAAACTAATACTAAATTTTCATGATTTGTTCTAATGAGAGCTTTTAACTAAAGAGGAAATTATGACTTGAGTCATGCCTTGGTTTAACATCATTTTGCTAGAATATCAGCAATTTTTATTCAATTTTGTAAGCAAAGGATCCCTCTAAGGTACCTTTGATTAAGAATCTGATTTTGCGTCAATCAATTCCGTCATAAGCCAGCTTCTGATCTTCAATTGCCGCAGCGACCTAAGAATCTTCCGATAATTTTCATCAGCACTCTCATCTTCTCCCTCCTCCAAAATATCGAACCTTCCATTACCTTCTCCATTCAGCATGCGCCGATAATGACTCATGAACGGCTGCCAACTAGCTTGCCCACCAGCAGCAACAAACTCCCCAAAGGCCACTGTCATATCACCATAATATTCTATGTATTCAATGTCTTTTCTGAATTTCTCCAGGTGTTGCGGATAATCATCATTTCCATTGTTGTCAAGACCCAGTTTTTTCATTAAGGGATAGAATTTGTCCGCCAGATCCTTGACAGCATCAAGAGGAGGTATCTTACGTCTTTCTACGTTTCCCTGAGCGAAGACTAATTCATCTTCGATATCCCGAATTTCTTTTTTCAGATAATCATCATCGCCGAAGTTATGTGCTGCTTCTCCACTAAATTTCCTGAAACGGTTTGTTGGGATTTGGGGAGAACGGGAATAATTAAAAGCGTGGTGGTGGAATTCTGAGATAAATAGTACTGTTATTAGGTTTGAAGAAGAACTTGGATTATTATAAGAGATTAATGAAGCAGAAGATATGGGTTTCGATGATGATGACCATCTTGTAAATTGGTTTATTCTTAAGAGTGATGATGATCTGCACAGTGAAGAAAATTTTGAAGAAATTTGATTCATATTTTCTACTCGAAGACGGAGAAAGAAAAACCTAATAGATATTGCAGGAGTCGTTCTGCTAGGTATACACCGGATTTACATAAACCCTAATCTAGAAATGGTAAATTCTTTCTATTAGTCCTTATCTCATGAGACAAACCTGGATCACTGCCCAGTTGCAAAATAGATATTGGGCCAAAACCCATTGAAAATTAAGAAGCAAATGTTGGATCAGGATCTATATTATATCAGGTAAAAGATCGTGCTCTAGCCACTAGGAGCCAATAAAGAATGGGGAATTTAGGCGCAGGCAAAAAAAAAAAAAAAATTCTCGATGTCAGGCCCAAGATTATTTTAAGTTTTCGTGACATCCATAATTATACGAAAGTTTGAACAATGACTGCATCACAGGTTATGCATTCTAATTTTTAGGATATAATTGGAAACGCAACTTGGATATAATATATCTAAAAACCGCGTCTTGGAATTTTTACAAATTTTATATCGTTGGAAATATTTTAAAGAGAGCTACACAACGAGTACAAACAACAATATCAAATTTTTGTTTTTCACAAAAAAACCTGAGGTGATCATCATATTAGGGAATTTTTTTCGAAAATCAACTATATATTCGTTATGCAGCCTCCAAAAAAGATGCATAACACAATATGCAGCCTCCACAAAAGATGCAGAACATGTTATGCAACAATATTTTTGTTCATGAATCAATTATTTTGGTTATGCAGCCACTGAAATATTGTATATGCCAGAATCCAACAGAAAAAGCAGACGTATAAAGAATTATGCAACCATTTTCTCGATTGCATAACAAATTATGCATTTATAACAGGTAATACTGCCATTGTTTTTGTTGATTTTAGTGCGTACAGATAAAGTTGATACATAATGCATTATGCCGCCATATTTTCGGATGCATAACATGCTATGCAAATATTATTGTAGGTGCATCACAAGTTATGCAGTCTATGTTTTTGTTGGTTTCAATAGTAACAAAAAATTTGTTGCATAACGTGTTATGCAACCGTTTTCTGGACTGCATAACAAGTTATGCAACAAATATTGTAGATGCATAACATGTTATGCATCCATTTTCACGACTGCATAACAAGTTATGCAGTTATTTTCTCGACTGCATGCCAGGTTATGCATTCATACCCCATCTTCTCCTCAATCTTCATCTGCAACTTCAATTCATACCACAATCATTCTCAGATTCAAATCCTGTTCCAGAATAATACACAACCCATCCCTTGTTTCTAACTGTGAATTGATGTTACCAACTCCAACCAATTTCTTCGTTTCCTCTCTTCAAATCTCTGAACATAATTTTGAGCCGCCATCTCATTTACAAGCAGAGAGAGTAATGATGAGAGACTTGATTTCTCAATTCATCTCCACAAACATACCATACATAACCGAGTCCTTGTCTTCAGCCCCTGATTCTTTTCGATCTTTATAACCATAACCCATCATAATTTCACCTAAATTAGCCACCAAATCCATCTTCTCTTCTTGAATTCAACTCAACCTAATTTCAGTTCTTGAAACCCCAAAATTCGATTTTAATAAATATCGAGTTCACAACTCAAATAGATTCTTCCTTCTCCTGTTAAATCTCATCACTGTCAATCCAGCTCAAAACCATGACCTAACTTTCTCTTCATAACAACATCCACAACTAAATTCAAAGGAAACAATTCTCAAACTTCAAATCATCTTCTAACCCTTGTAAACATCGACAAAAAATTATCGGGTTAATTACTTCGGAGTTCGGAGGGAGAACAAAAGAAATTCCGGAAGAAGAAAGGTAGTTTGTTGGGAGTAGAAGAAGAAGAAAAAGACCGGACATAATTTTATAAATTCCGGGTCTATAAGAAATATTCTTACAGAAAATGGGTGTGTGCCTGAGTTTTTCTGGGCGTGGGTTTCACAGTGGAAAAAATCTGAAAAATGGGTTTGTCTGTAGTTTTCACATTAGGAAACACTAAGCAAATTTTTTGGTTGGGTACAGTAGATTTTGGGTCTTGGTAGATTTGCAAGGCTGCTACGGAGATTCCCAAATTCCATATGATTTGAAGGAAAAAAACAAGATTTCTTTGTTTTGCACTTATAACTCATGCACGATTTGGTACCCCCTGTACCAACATGGTATATTTGGACCACGATCCAGTACCGGCACTCAATTGTTGTTGATATGTATATGTGCAAAGAGTGATTCTGCATTGCCTTCTTGACCAAACTGAGTAACGGTACTCTCATTTGTATAATGGTTCCTTCTTGACCAAACTGAGTAATGGTACTCCTATTTTTATTATGATGGCATGGGCTAAATATAAAAGTCCCTCAATCCCTCACATTCCCCAATTTGTAAAATATTGGTTTTGGGATAGCCGGGAATAATAAGATAAACAAAGAACCATATTCTCCGGCCAAATAAGCTCTGCAATCCAAACCATTTACATGTAGCAAAATAAGCTCTGCACTTTATAATTTGCATCACGGACATCACTTAGACAGGCACTCAAATGTCATGTAGGGGAATGGTCAAATGGAGCATGACAGATACACACAAAAAACCAAAAAGAATTGGTTATATTTCAGTTTGCACAACATCAAATTCGGGACGCACAACATGCTTGTAGTTTTTTCTTTTTCAAGCAGCGATCTAACTTAACCTTCCAGATATAAATAAAAAATCAACAATTTAAATGATAGGGGGCACCATATTACAGTATAGTCAATTAGAGAAGAAGAATTTCCTGCACAAAATAAAAGCAGCCTCCCTTCGCTGTTACATCATGGGAAGATTTTACACTTGTGTCTTTGGAAAATGTACATTATAAGGTATCTCTGAAGCAGGTCGTGGTTGATAGAGTAGTATTTGGATCAGTGTAAGTACAACATGAAGCTTAGAGCATCTCCAACAGCAGTGGGTGTAAAAAATCCTACGTGGAAGTGTAATTAAGACTTTTATTTAGAAGATTTTATACATACAGTAAATATAGGACCCCATGGTTAAAAACCTATCTCCAATAGTGATGGGTTTAATCCTTAGAATATTTTGTATGATAAAAATCTTAACCGTTGATTTTTACTTTAACTAATTTCTAAAAAGATAAAATAAATGAAAATATGACGTGGATGTGCAAGTGAAGGTATAAATAAGACTTTCTTGAACACCTTTATATTTATTTTCACATCCCTTCTAGTTTTTAGGATCCAACCATTGGAGATGGATTTATGTTAATTGGGTGTCTAAAATCCTATGTGTCGTGAAAAATAAAAAGATTCACCCTCTGTTGGAGATGCTCTTATGAGTTGCAGTAAATATCGATTCTTCGGTTGTGACCCAAATATATATCAACCAGAGTTATATTCTATCAGGAAAAGACCCGGTTCAAATAAAATCGGTTGATGTGAGTTACCTCCTGTAAATGTGAATTCTTGGCAACACTTCTTCTACCCCTCATGTACACCCTAGAAAATCGATTGGTTCCTTCACTCAATAGCCTATAAAACATTCAGGGTATAGTTCAGGTTGACACCCACAAAGTTAATATTTGTTCATTTTTTTTCTTTCTAAAAGTAAAGATGATGATCTTGGTCCATGAAATGCCTACTTACAAAAGAATATGTTAATCAAGAATACATGGCACAATTTGGATAACTTTGCCTATGTAAAGAGTGGTCAGGATTTTTCCACCCAATAGATAAATCTACGGATGAGGTTATTCATTGTTTTTGACCAACTCTTGGAGCAGTTCCTATGGCATGAACTAACTTCAAGTTTGTTCATTTTGCTCCCACTATGGACTCAACAAACATGAAAAATAGATGTTCAAACCAACAAATTTGTTGGTTTGTTTCATTGAGTAAGAAGATGTAGCGCGCTCGATGAAAGGTCGGGAGATCGCAGCATACTCGCTGGCGTTGGAGCAAGAATCGCGCGCCCATAACATTGCTCGCCAGAGTGCGAAGAAGGAACGCCTACTACAACTTTATCAAATACTGTCAGTGTGTCCTGACTCCAAACACTAGTTTAAAGATTATTATATTAATATTTTAAACTTTATATTATTATATAGACTAACATATTATTACATTCTGACACCTAACTGTAATTCAAATATTATTATTGTTTGTACCATAAGTAAACAAATCTTTTCTTCCACACATATGATTACTGCAACCTGTATCTAGATACCACTTATGTTGAGGCTGTTCTTCAGGTGTATGACAAGCCAATAACATATTTTCATCTTTCTTTTATTCTTCATCTTCTTCTTTACTTTCTGCTATATTTTCTTTGAAATTTGCTTTGTAGTTATTAGAAACTGTCTTTCTTGGTTTTGAACACTTAGTAGCATTGTGTCCAAAATCTCCACAATTATAACATTGAATTTTGCTTCTATCCATTGGTTTTCTTCCCTGATAGCCTCCATTGTTAGATCTTTCACCATTGTTATATCTTCCTTGAAAACCTCTAGCATTAGGTTTTCCTTGATTGATTCTCCAGCTAACTTTACTCTGAAGTGTCTCTTCAACTTGTTTTGCAGCAGTTGTTTTCTCTAACAGTCTTTGTTCATAAGCTTGTAATGAACCCAACAACTCGTTAAGAGTCATAGTTGCAACTGTGTTGCATTATTCTATAGCAGTAACCTTTGATTCAAACTTCTCAGGCAAGCTTCTTAAAATCTTCTCTACAATCGCTGAATCTTCTACTGTATCACTATTGGCCATCATCTCATTAACAAGGTTCAGTGTCTATGAGAAAAACTCTAAAATTGTTTCAGTTGTCTCCATCTGTAATAATTCATATTTTCTTTTAAGGGTTTGTAATCTAACCTTCTTGACCTTGTTAGATCCTGTTGTTTATGGGTAAAAATCGTTTCTGCCGATTTCGGTAAATTCGGTAGGTGAGTGAGAAACTGGTTCAAACCCTAAACAAATGTACTGCACGTGAGCACTTTATAGATTCGAGAGATCAATCTGTACAAGTCCGGCCTAAACCAAGAAATGACCGTTCCAGACTTGCTTCGGTCACAAAGTGGAAGAGAAGGGTTGATTTGGGGAGGGAAGCCAAGAAAGGTGTTGAGACCAGAATAATTCTGGGAGAGTGAAATCTCGACTTGTATCAGAAAGTAAAAGCTTTGGGAAGCTTGCAAGAGATGAAAGCTTTTTTGGAGAGCTTGCAAAGTTGCCTTTTCTGAGAGTATAGTATTTTTCTCCTGACCGAGACTTGTTGTCTGGTGGAAATAGGTAAGATCTATTTATACAAGTCGAGATTGAAACGTACCCTGGTCTCATGAAGGAAGAGAGTAAAGGGTGAAATAATGAGAGGAGGTGGTAACCGCATGGTGTTAATGGGTGAAAACGTTTTCACCATTATTTCATATATTTGACCGCTTTATTCCTTTTCACGCTTTCTTTAATATGAGCGTAGTGTATGTCAAGTTGTGACCGCCAAACCAAAACCCTGGAAAGCATCCCCCAGTGTTGATGTCTCGAGTGTTGGTTGCATCTTGAGTGCAAGTGGTGCTGCTAGGGGCGCATGTGGCATGTGCCAATGATGTGTGTGGAATGCCTTGGTGGTAGGTTGCACGGTTTGCAAGTTAGGCTACCAGCGTGTGCGTTTGGCATGTGCCAATGGCATGTGCGGAATGCCTCGGTGGTAGGTTCCACGGTTTGCAAGTTAGGCTACCAGCGTGTGTGTTTGGCATGTGCGGAATGCCTTGGTGGTAGGTTGCACGGTTTTCAAGTTAGGCTACCAGCATGCATGTTGGCATGTGCCAATGGCATGCGTGGCCGTTAGGGCCGTGGCCTTGGTAGGAGAAGCTACGAGCGAGCATGTTGGCATGTGCCAATGGCATGCGTGGCCGTTAGGGCCGTGGCCTTGGTAAGAAAATCTACCACCGAGCATGTTGGCATGTACCAATGGCATGCGTGGCCGTTAGGGCCGTGGCCATGGTAGGAGAAGCTACCAGCGATCATGTTGGCATGTGCCAATGGCATGCGTGGCCGTTAGGGTCGTGGCCTTGGTAGGAGAAGCTACCAGCGAGCATGTTGGCATGTGCCAATGGCATGCGTGGCCGTTAGGGCCGTGGCCTTGGTAGGAGAAGCTACCAGCGAGCATGTTGGCATGTGCCAATGGCATGCGTGGCCGTTAGGGCCGTGGCCTTGGTAGGAGAAGCTACCAGCGAGCATGTTGGCATGTGCCAATGGCATGCGTGGCCGTTTAGGGCCGTGGCCTTGGTAGGAGTAGGCTACCAATGAGCATGTTGGCATGTGCCAATGGCATGTGGCCGTTAGGGCCGTGGCCTTGGTAGGAGAAGCTACCAGCGAGCATGTTGGCATGTGCCAATGGCATGCGTGGTCGTTAGGGCCGTGGCCTTGGTAGGAGAAGCTACCAACAGCATGTTGGCATGTGCCAATGGCATGCGTGGGTCCGTTAGGGCCGTGGCCTTGGTAGGAGAAGCTACCAGCGAGCATGTTGGCATGTGCCAATGGCATGCGTGGTCGTTAGGGCCGTGGCCTTGGTAGGAGAAGCTACCAGCGAGCATGTTGGCATGTGCCAATGGCATGCGTGGCCAAGTAGGGCCGTGGGCCTTGGTAGGAGAAGCTACCGAGCATGTTGGCATGTGCCAATGGCATGCGTGGCCGACTTGGCCTAGGTTGCATGGTTTGTAAGCCTAGGGCGCTATATTTGGCATGTACCAATGACATAGCGGCTTGGAAATATGGCTTGTGGTACGTGTTGGCATGTGCCGATGGCACGTACGGCCATGTTGACTTAGTTGCACGTTTTGCAAGCCCAGGGCGCTATATTTGGCATGTGCCAATGGCATAGCGGCTTAGTTTGGCATGGTTGCCAATGAGGGCGATATGTAGTTTGGTTTTGGCGTCGCGCCATGGTGCGCAGCAGCGGCTTGGTTTTGGCGTTGTTGCGATGTGGGGCTTGGTTTGGCATTGTTGCCATGGTGCGCAGTGTGCGGCTTGGTTTGGCATTGTTGCCATGGTGCGCAGTGTGCGGATTGGTTTGGCATTGTTGCCATGGTGCGCAGGTCTCGGCTTGGTTTGGCATTGTTGCCATGGTGCGTAGTGTGCGGCTTGGTTTGGCATTGTTGCCATGGTGCGCAGTGTGCGACCTGGTTGGCATTGTTGCCATGGTGCGCAGTGTGCGGCCTGGTTTGACATTGTTACCATGGTGCGCAGTGTGCGGCGTGGTTTGGCATTGTTGCCATGGTGCGCGCAGTGGGCTTGGTTTTGGAATTAGGGTTCTGTGTAGAAAACCCTAATCTGGTATTTTGAAAAAATACCCCTATTAATTATTTACACCTGAGTTAAATGCTCTTAGTTAATGTGTTGCGGGTAACACTAGGTCATCGGGTTTTACGATTTTACCCCTTGTTTAAAAACCACCATCAACACCTGTGTAATAGCTTATCAAACCATCCCAAGCTCTTTTAACTTCTTTGATGTAGATAAATCTATCCATGATAGATTCATGAAAACCCTGATGAAGAATATATGTAGCTTTAGAATTCTTCTTTCTATTTTCAATTAACAGAGTTTGCGCAGCTCCTTCAAGTACAACTCCTTCCGCTGGTTCTACATAACCATCTTTCACAATATCCCATACCTCTTGGAATATGAAAATATTCTCCATCTGCAACCTCCAGTGTTCAAAGTTTTTACCTTCAAATACCGGAACCTTAATTGAACTTAAACTTGTCATCTTCTTCAAATCAACAACTCATACCCACAACCCTAGAACCTGATACCAGTGCTCTGATACCAGATGTAGAAAATCTGATATCAAAGACTTAATGAAAGTACACAAAACTAAACTCAAACAAACTTCTCTTAATTGATGTATTTCGACTCATGGCTCAACAACCTATTTATATGATTAACAAACTTGACTCTCAAGTAAAAAACACTTTCCTAACTTAATCAAATTCTAACAAAAACTCTTCTAGAAAATAGTCATGTAAGAAAACTCTGAAACAAGAAATACTTTCAACCCAAGTAAATTTCTAAATACCGTACCACGCGTCAACAATTCTAGTTGATCCATTCACTTCATGTCAACTGTACCAGTTGATCCAAACATACTTTGTCAACTCTCATAGTTGATCCATACTAATGTATCAACAACTCTTGTTGATCCCTTCTGTCTTCTTCATAGTATCTTGGTTTATTCTTCAACAATGTAGGTGTACACCGGATTTATATGCGGCATCCATCGAAACCATAGATGGAAGACCATGGGTACTAAACTGAAAACTATGGCCCATGGACCTGTGGAAGAAAGACGCTAAAAAGAACCCGGAAAGATAACTTGTATTAATAGACAACATTTTTAATGAGCCATATTTTGGGTTACAATAGATTTTGGGTCCGGTATATTTGCAAAGGTTGTGATGGGATTACCAAATTCCATATGAAGTTAAGAACAAAAGATAGTTATTTTTGCTTGACACTGATAATCCTTGAAGAATTTAGCAATCTTTTGTACCGTTACCGATCCAACTACCACCATCCCTCTCCTCATTCATGTTTAAATAATGCCCACTGCATGTCTAACCATTCCTTAATATTACCATCTCTTTCCAACCCCATACTAGCATACAAAACTGAAGCTTATTGTTTTTTTCCTTTTTGTTTTTCTACACCTTAAAGAATAAAGTTAGCTAGAAAGACTGAAAACCTTAGTTAATCAAACAAGAAAGCGAATCTTCGGAGATGAAATTATAAACACGATAGGTAATGATAGGTTCCTGCAGTCAATCGAGTCAACAGGTTAGATTAGCACCCACATAGTTAATATCATGAGTCCAGGACTCATGAGTCGTTAATCTTCGACCCCTGAATAAACTCCAATTTATTATGTCAACATGCCTCGATAAAACCTTAGTTAATGAGAAAGAGAGGTTTTTTTGAATTTCATTGCTCAAGACCATAAATTCAGATAAATTTTCTTTTTTGCAAAGTTTCATTCTATATGAGTAATTCTGAAGTCTACTGCCAACAAACTATTGATTGATTCATTAATAACATGAGAAGATTACACATCCAGTTTTGTGCAGACGCTTTTATTAAATGTTTAAAAAGAGACTGTTTGTTGTCCATTTAACAACAGCCCTCTAAGCTATTGTTGATTGAGAATCTGATTTTGCCTTAAGCAATCGCTTCATAAGCCTGCTTCTTATATTCATCTGCCGCAGCGAGGCAAGAATCTTCTGATACTTTTCATCAGCACTTTCGTCTTTTCCCTCCTTGAAAATACCATACTCTTCGTTACTTTCTCCTCTATGCATTCGCCGATAGTGACTCATGAACGGGTACCAACTAGGTTGTCCACCAGCTGCAACAAACTCCCCAAAGGCCACTGTCATATCAGCATATGTTTGTACATATTCAATATCTTTTCTGAATCCCTTCAGGTGATCCGGAAATTCACCATGATGACTGATCAAAAAACGATAATCATCATCATCATCCCAATCTTCCTTTTCATTGTCGTGGAGAGTATCAAGACCCAATTTTTCCAAAAAGGCATAAAATTTGTCCGCAAGAACCTTGACAGCATCAAGACCATCACCTGTTTCTACGTTTTCCTGAGCTTCCCATAATTCCATCTGAATATCCTGAATTTCATTTCTAAGATGATCATCATCGCCTAAGTTATGTGCTGCTTCTACACTGAATTTCCTGAAACAGTTTGTTGGGATTTGGGGAGGAGGGGGATAATTAAATGCGTGGTGGTGGAATTTTGAGATAAATAGTGTTATTAGGTTTGAATAAGAACTTGGGTTATTCATAGAGATTAATAAAGAAGTACATATGGGTCTTGATGATCTTGTAAATAGATTATTTTTGATGAGTGATGATGATCTGCACACACACACAGAGGAAAATCTTAAAGAAATTTTATTCATTTTTTTACTCGAAGGAGGAGAAAGGAAAACCTAATGTAATGCAGCGGATGAGTAGTCTTGCTAGGTATACCGTATACACCGCCACCGGATTTATACCCCGTTTTTTTTACACCCTATCAACCCTAATCTAAAAATGGTATACCCTTTTTTAAAGTGGTAATTTTAAGTTTTTAACCCAAATCCTAGATCAATGCCCAGTTGTAAAATAGAATAGATACTGGGCTCAAACACATCGAAAATTACGAGACAAATGTTGGATCAGGATGTAAATTTTAGTACTAAGTAATCACAATGCTGATTTTGTATTAGGTAAAACAACAAGTTATGTAATTTAGGAGCCGGTATCTTTTATCAAAGTAACCACTTAAGAGTAACTAACCAAGTTTTTGGGTGGGGTATAGTAGACTATGGGCCTCGACAGATTTGCAAGGTTGCTACGATGGATTACCGAATTCCATTAAAGGTAAAAACAAGGTTGCTTATCCTTGGCACTAATAACTCTTGTACAGTTTGGTAACCATGGTAGCAACGTGGTAGATTTCACCCACGAGCCAAAATATCGGCACTCCACTGCTGTCAGTAGATGTGTATAGTGTTTTTGTAGGTTTATCCGGTGGTCAAGAGTTTGACTTTCTGGTTAAATTCTATCTTGAGAAAACTTATTCCTAAAGTTTAGGAACTTAAGAACCAAGTTAGGAAACCTAGCTTGTTCCTAAAGTTAAGGTTTCTCAAGGGCTAAGTTTGTGTTCTTTATATAAAGGATTAGAATTAGAGGTGTAGAGAAAAATCTAACCTAGAAGAATGGTAAATCCTTTTGCTTAGGATTTTGGTCTCTTTGTTAGGAAGGGTCGTGTGCTACCGTGAAGGTCAATATCGGTGTGAGAGAAAAACTTGTAGAGAGAGGATTTTGATGTTTTAGGGTTTGGGGCTGTTCCCTAAACCAAGTTTCTAGTGTTTCCATGTTTTTCCTCTGTTACTAGCAATTGTGAAGACGGTGTAGAAGAGAATACATGAGGCTGGTTTGAAGAATGGTTTAGATAGTTGGTTTCTATGGTTTCTTCGATGGTGTTCTCGGGTATGTCTTGTTAACTTTTTCTATTAGGGTTTTCTTTTGTGGGTTGCGGAAAGAGCATGTAATGGTCTTTGATTTAATGGAAGTTTTTCTGGTGGTGTTGGCCGTGGATGTAGCCTGTAAAGGTGAACCACGTATATCTTGTGTTGTGATTGTGTGCTTCTTTATCTTCTATCTATATCTTATTATTTCTCTCACGTTTGGTTCAAATCACCAACTGCCCTTTGTGATCCTGATTTCCGCTGCGCTCGGGGTGTCAATTTTCCGTACAGTTTCTGCATAGATAATGCACCATATTCTTTAGCCAAGTAAGCTCTAGAATCTGCAACATTTACCTATAGCAAAATGATCTCTGCATTATATAGCAATAAATTGATTGTATCAGGCCCTCAAATGTCATATAGGGGAATGGTTAAATGGACCATGACAGAAACAAAAGAGCTAAATCATGACCAACCGTAGAAAATTGAGTTAGGCCTGAGTCTAACATGTTTTGCTTAAGTTATCAGCAATTTCATTCTAGGTACAAACCCACTTATTAAAAGTTTTAACCAAGCAATCCTAAATGACGCTGTTTAGTGTTTGCTGTCCATTTAACAACCCCCTAAGCTACTGTTGATTGAAAATCTGATTCTACCTTAATTAGTCGCCTCATAAGCCTGCTTTTTATCTTCATCTTCTGCAGCGATGCGAGAATCTCCTCATATTTTATCATACACCGATAATTACTCATGAACGGTTGCCAACTCCGATGTCCACCAGCTGCAACATACTCCCCAAAGGCCACTGTCGTATCAACGGATTCTATTAAATAATGAATCTTTACTCTGAATCCCTTCGGGCGAGGCTGATAAACTCCATTGTTTTCATCATCGTCAAAAGTCGCAAGACCCAATGTTTCCATTAAGGCATTCAATTTTTCTGAAAGAACTTTTACAACATCAAGAGGAGGCCCATTACATGTTTCTACGTCGCCCTGAGCATGCACTTGTAAACTATGTTGTAAAAGGCGCTAGGCGAGGCGAGGCGCGCCTAGGCGTGGAGGAAAAATTCCAAAAAAAAAAAAATGTTCTCACTTTTGGCGCCTTGGGCGCCTTTTCTCCTAGGCGACCCCTGGGCGCCTCGCCCGCCTAGAGCGCCTAGGCGAGCGCCCGGGGCGCCTTTTACAACATAGCTTGTAAATCTTGAATTTCCCAGATTTCATTTTTCAGATAATCGCCAAAGTTGCATCCTACTGCTCCTTCGTTGAATTTCCTGAAACGGTGGTTTCCATCATCATTTAAAAAGTCTTCTACTATTTTCCACGGAACACTCCATTCTTCAGCTTGAACTTTCGAAATTTCAGTTTTCAAATAATCATCATCTGGAAAGTCACGTTCCGATGCTTCTCCACTGTATTTTCTGAGATGGTGGTTTCCAGAGATTTTTGGAGGAGGGGAAGGAAAATTAAAAGTATGCTGGTGAGGTAGTTTTATTAGGTTAAAGAAGAATAAGATACATTGGACGTGTATATGTAAGTCACTACCAGCCATCAGTCTTGCCACAGTTGAACAGTCAGCAGTCACCACCAGGCGCAAGTCTTTAGCTTAGGTCCGAGTCTTATGTACTCATTCTTGTTGTAATTTGTTGTAACTATCCAGTGTTCACGCTATTATTGTTTCGCTTAGATTTTGAGAGTTCAGCTCAATTTTTTTTTTACAATATCTTATCCTATGCGCGCAATTTTAAATATACTGTCATCTTGACTCTTGTGATCCTATAATTGGGCCGACCGAGCGAAGCGAGGGAGGTCCTTTATATGGCCACTTTTTGTAAATCTAAGTGATCAATTACCACAAAAAGATTGAGAATGGTCCATGCTGAAAAACCAAAAATATCCCTCTCTTTAGTCCAATTACTATAACTCCTTGTATCCTATCTTTTCAGGGTATAATTGGAAAGCAAACTTTAATATAACATATCTAAAAATCCGTGCCTTGAATTTTACAAATTTTATCTTGTTGGAAAGCTAATAAAAAATCTATCCAACGAGCACAAACAATAATATCAAATTTAGAGTTTTTACGAAAAATTCGAAGGTATTTATCATTTTAGGCACAATTTTAGAAAATTAAATGTATATTCATTATGCAAACCACCACAAAAGATACATAATACTTTAGGTAGCAAAATTTTGGTTTATGCATCAACTAATTTTCCGTTCCAACTAATAAAACGATGTACTCCCTCCGTTTCAATAAAAATGATACTTTAATTTTAGGCACAATTCTCGAAAATTGAATGGATAACCATTATGCAAACCACCACAAAGGATGCATAACACATCATGCAACCATATTTTGGTATATGGATCGACTAATTTTCCGTTTCTGAAAAAGTGATACTTTCACAACCCGTTTCAGAAAAGTGAAACTTTCGCCGTTTCGGGAAAAGTGATACTTTCGCTCCGTTTCGGAAAAATTGATACTTTCGCTTTCGCTTCGAAAAGTGATACTTTTTCTGAAACCGGGCGAAAGTATCACTTTTTCGGAAACGGGGCGAAAGTATCACTTTTTTGGAAACGGGGCGAAAGTATCACTTTTTCAGAAACGGGGTGAAAGTAATCGCAGACGAACCCCATGTTCAGATTCTTTTTCGGTCGGCCCTCCCACCGTGTCAACGGTTGTACTAGTAGTCCTAGCACCAGATGCAATTTTATGTGTTTATATGGGATTGCAATTTTACAAATGTAATTGTACCTAATTATAAAAACATATAATCAATACTATTTTCTAAATTTAATGGGAGTTTATATGGTAAATCATGCATGACGCTCACTAGAAAATTGAGTTAGGCCTGAGTCTAACATCCATTATCAGCCATTTCATTAGAAGTATCTCTAGGTACAAACCCACTTATTAAAGGTTTTAAGCAAGCAATTCTAAATGACGCTAAGCTACTGTTGATTGAGAATCTGATTGTGCCTTAATTAATCGCCTCATAAGGCTGCTTCTTATCTTCATCTGCCGCAGCGAAGCAAGAATCTCCTCATAGTTTATCATACACCGATAATTACCCATGAACGGTTGCCAACAACGACCTCCACCAGCTGCAACATATTCCCCAAAGGCCACTGTCATATCAACGAGATATTCTAAATCTTCAATATCTTCTTTGAATTTCTGCAGGTGACGCGGATAATCATCATCA
Organism: Papaver armeniacum; assembly: GCA_023531295.1. NCBI lineage: Eukaryota > Viridiplantae > Streptophyta > Magnoliopsida > Ranunculales > Papaveraceae > Papaver > Papaver armeniacum. Next base: position 97,373 of record JAJJWW010015527.1, on the reverse strand, counting down.
TTTTCATTGTCGTCAAGAGTTGCAAGACCCAATTTCTCCATTAAGGAATTGAATTTATCTGCAAGAACCTTGACAACATCAAGAGGAGGTATGATACCTAGTTCTACGTCATCCTGAGCTTTCCATTGTGCACCTCGAACTTTCCGGATTTCACTTTTCACATAATCATCATTGCCAAAGTTGGATTCTTCTGCTCCTTCATTGGATTTCCAGGAACGGTGGTTTCCAGGGATATTGGGAGGAGAAGGATAACCAATTAATTCCCTCATAAGCCTGCTTCTTATCTTCATTTTCTTCAGCGACGCGAGAATCTCATGATATTTTAGCATACATGCATAATTTTCCTCGAAATGGTCCGAACGATCATCTCCACCAGCTGCAACAAATTCCGCAAAGGCCACAGTCTCATTAACGGATTCTACTAAATCTTGAATCTCTTTTCCGTATTTCTGCAGGTGATGCGGATAGTCATCAGCGCCACCAGCTGGTTTTCCATGGTCGTCAAGAGTCGGGAGACCCAATTTTTCCATCAACGGGTTGAATTTGTCGGCCAGAACCTTGATACCATCAAGAGGAGGTAGTCTACCGAATTCTATGCCGCACTCAGCGTCGATTATTTCATCCTGAATTTTCTTGAATTCGGTTTTCAGAAAATCATCATCCCCAAAGTTATGTTCTGCTGCTTCTCCACTGAATTTCCTGAAATGGTGGTTTCCAGCTGGGGTTTTTGTTGGAAGAGGAGGATAATTAAAAGTGTGGTGGTGGAGTTTTAAGATAAATACTAGGTTCGAAGAAGAAGTTGGACTTTTATTCGAGATTAGTGAAGATATTGGTTTTGATGATCTTGTAAATGAGTTTTTTCTTAAGAGTGATGTTGCTCTGCACAAAGAAAATCTTGAAGAAATTTGATTCATTATTTTTCTCTTGAAGAAGAAAAGAAAACCTAATTGGTAACGGAGGATGAGTCGTTCGCAATACTGCTAGGTATACGACCGATTACATGCGCCATCTGTTGAAACCCTAGATGGAAAAATATGGTTTTTTAAACTGAATGCCATGGCCCATGGACACAAAAAAAGAACCCGTATACTACCCTTGTGTAGAGGCTGCGATCGTCTTTTACCAAAATCGCCTCTGTTCCGTCCAATCTCTACTAGACACGTGTCTTCTTTTATATATACTGCAGTTAACAAATTTAGACGTGATTTACTTGACCAATTAAAAGGAGATTTTATGAGAGAAAAATTAGGAAATAAATATTCCTCCCTTAATTATCTCTTCCGTCAATAAAATACGGCTCCTTAATCTTTAGCCAGCAACATACTCCCAAGTCCTAGTCCTTAGTTGTTCTGTTCGTAATCTAAATTTTTGCAGAGCTCAAGAGAGGAAGAATTCAACACTAACAAAGTAGTAGAGTACTTAAAAAAAAAAAAATTTTTTTTTTTTACTTCAACAGTGTCAGCGAGCATAGTTTCCTTCCACTGTATGAATTGCACTTCTTTGTTATGTGTTGCAGTCAAAGGAACTTCAGTTTATTGCGCAGCTCACCGTCATTATTGGCATATTTTATATAGTTCCCAATCATTCAAAATGTTGTCTCTTACATATCTGAAAGGTGAAGTCAGCTCACCGTCATCATTGGCATATTTTATATAGTTCCCCATCATCATCATAGCCATCCTCTTAAGACACTGTTGAAACCAATATGTTGATGCTCAGTCACCAATCCACTTGTGGGTCTATTGCTTGAGAAGATTTTGATCGCTTGCTAAAAGTAATCTATTGATCCAAACAAATACAATGAACTTAATAAATTAAGAGAACATAAGTTATTGATGAGCAAGTGGAAGATGAAATATATAGAGCTGCCACATTCTTCTTGTAACTAATACTTAACTAAGGGTGCGTTTGGCACGGAGGTAGTTGAGGGTGGAGTTCAGTCAACAGGAGGAATCAAGGGTGGAGTTGAATTCCAAGGGTGTTTGGCATGAGTGGAATTGGAACTCCAGGGAGTTGAAACTCCATCCTTCAGTGGAAAATCAAATGACACCTCCCCCCATGGAATTTGAAACTCCATCCTTTCAACTCCACAGGTTGACCATATTGACATTTCAAATTTATTTTCTTTATTTTCTTATTTAAACAATATCTGAGTTCTTATAATTAAAAATTTACTTTGGTAATTAATATATAATTTTATATTGTTTTTTTATTATTTATTTATTTTTAAAATTAATTTAATAATATTATTTTAAATATTTGTAGTTAATATTTTACATTATATTATAAATTTATTATTTAAAAAATGGATATATATATATATATAATTAATTTTTAATTCAAAATATTAAAATAAATTATACTTAGATAAAAAATATTAATTATTAATATTATATTCATTAATTTATAGTATTATCTTTATATATGTGCATAATTTTTTAATGGATAATTTTTTATGCAAATTTGAATATTATATAATTTTTTTTCTCACATCTAAAAATAGAATAATTTTTTTATTATTAAAATATATTAGTAATGTTGATAATTAATTTTTATTTTAAAATATATTTTTTTTATGGAATTTCAAAAATTTAAAATAATAGATTCTTAATTTTTCTTAAAGTATAATTATTAATATAATAGATATAATATTCTATTATAAATATTAATTTGATATTATTATATTTATACTATAATAGATATAATTTTTTTAATAAATAATTTTTTTATTTAAATAATTTTTTAATTTTTTTTGAAATTAAATACATTTTTTTAGTTTTAAATATATAATATTTAATTAACTTATTGAAATAATAAATATTAAAATATTAAAATAATATAATTATCAATTTATTTCGTAAACATGCCAAACACATCAACTTTAAAGGATGGAATTCGAATTCAAGGTAGTTTGAATTCTAGGTAGTTGAACTCCTAGAATTCAAACTCCTTCTGTGCCAAACGCAGCCTAGGTTATTGATGGGCCACCCCTAGTCTACACTTAGCTCCGTCCGTAACTAATACTTGCTAGAAAATTACCTGCCACATTCTTCTTGTAACCTAACCATTCCAAGTCATCTATCTACAACGATGTGTGAGAACATTAAATGCATGATATAGAGCTGTTGCTTACACTATTTTCAGATATGCATTTCAACAAACATTTTGAGTGAAAACTCAAGTAAAACCAAAAAAAAACTCATTAGAATCAAATTAAGTAGAAAAGGGATTGCTTACCTTGAAAATATAGAGGTGCAAAACTTAGTTCATTCATGGATTAAATAGTAGGAATCAATTCAAACTGTATACTTAATTCAATCAATTCACCCCATTTCTCAAACTCTCTCAAAAGTTTGGGTTCTAGGTTTTGATTTGAATTTCTGGGGTATTCGTTGTGGTGAGTTCTGTGAACAAATCTGGAATTAATTCAATCAACTCGGGTTAGTGTGAGGAATTGATGAAGATGATAAAAATTAAGATCAAAGAAGAGGGAGGAGATTTCTAGCGTAACCGAAAAATTAAGTCGAGAAAATTGTTGTCAGCAGGATTCGACCTTGCGTCTCGTTACTCTCGTAACATCATTTAGACGCACTGTGACAGATTCGCCCTTAGTACCCTTTTCCTTTCACAGTTTTTCTGTTCTTTTTTTTATGCAAAAAGTAATCTATTAATCAAGCAATAAAGTACATAAGATTTATAATATCTTTTTTTTAAAATATTGGACATCACACTAGATTATAAGTCCTTAGATGAATTTGGGTTGAGAAATTTCCCAATTCTTTGCTCGAGGCTTCATAGCTATGTTGTCCTTGGTGAGTTATATCTTCTCGTTAATATACTCCGCACTTGAGCTTGAGGGAGTTTTTGCAGAATGGTTTGAGTCTCCTTTATAGTGTTTTCTGACTCCAATCTTGGATTTTACATTCCTTATTGATGGTTTGACTAGCATTTTGCAATCTGTAACTAATGTAACGCTAGATAAAATATTATTACTTCACCAAGTGAAAGCTTTAATAAAGCTTTGATTCTACATGGAACAATGAAGAAGCCTTATCCGATCCAAAAATGCAATGTGCATAAAAGTTTCGTTGTCCGCGAATATAGGATGAAAGCATATCCCATAGTTGAATTCTCCTTTTTAAAAGCCGCATCTATGAACAGAATCCAGTCCGATGTTAAGCTTGACCATTTTTCTTTATAGACCGTACCTTGATGAACCCTTTTGCTTTTCTTAATATTTTCTTGAGGATATTGTTGTATGAATTTTCTTATTTGCCCTATTAAGAAATTTGGGTTTGGTTTGATTTTATCAAAAACTACTGAGCACCTATACTTCCATATAAACCAGGCGATTGTTCCAATCTTATCTGAGAGGTTCACAAAACATGGTCCCGTAATTCATTCTTTAATCCAGGTTGCGATTGAATCTGTAATAATTCTTGAGTTGACTGCTTCTAAATATAGCCCAAACCAAACAGCTCTAGCAAAAGGGCAAGATCTTATTAGGTGTTGCTCTATTTTTTGGTATTGGGCGTTACACATCGGGCAATCCGTATTGAAATCTTTGTTGTGTGCTCCTAGTCTTGCATTAGTTGGGAGAGCTTTTTGAGCTAATTTCCAAATGAATAATTTGATCCTCAGAATCACCTTAATTTTCCATATCTTCTGCCAAGGAACTTCACCTGAGTTGTTGTTTTCTTGGTGTTGATGGTGGTTTTTAAACAATGGGTAAAATCGTAAAACCCCATGACCTAGTGTTACCCGCAACACATTAACTAAGAGCATTTAACTCAGGTGTAAATAATTAATAGGGGTATTTTTCAAAATACCAAGTTAGGGTTTTCGACAGAACCCTAATTCCAAAAACCAAGCAAGCACATCAGCGCACCATGGCAACAATGCCAAACCAAGCCGCATATCGCGCACCATGGCAACAATGCCAAACCAAGCCGCACATCATGCGCACCATGGCAACGATGCCAAACCAAGCCGCATACCGCGCACCATGGCAACAATGCCAAACCAAGCCGCACACTAGCGCACCATGGCAACGATGCCAAACCAAGCCGCATCCTCGCGCACCATGGCAACAATGCCAAACCAAGCGCACATGCGCACCATGGCAACGATGCCAAACCAAGCCGCACACCGCGTACCATGGCAACAATGCCAAAACCAAGCCGCATATCTTGCGCACCATGGAAACGACGCTAAAACCAAGCCGCACACTCGCGCACCATGGCAATGACGCCAAAACCAAGCCGCACACTGCGCACCATGGCAACGACGCCAAAACCAAGCCGCACACTGCGCACCATGGCAGCGACGCCAAAACCAAACTACATATTGCACTCATTGGCAACCATGCCAAACTAAGCCGCTATGCCACTGACACATGCCAAATATAGCGCCCTAGGCTTGCAAAACGTGCAACTAGGTCAACTAGGCCGTACGTGCCATTGGCACACACCAACACGTACCACAAGCCATATTTCCAAGCCGCTATGCCATTGGCACATGCCAAATATAGCGCCCTAGGCTTGCAAAACGTGCAACTAGGTCAACATGGCCGTACGTTCCATTACGTACCATAAGCCATATTTCCAAGCCGATATGCCATTGGCACATGCCAAATATAGCGCTCTAGGCTTACAAACCATGCAACCTAGGCCAAGTCGGCCACGCATGCCATTGGCACATGCCAACATGCTCGCTGGTAGCTTTTCCTACCAAGGCCACGGCCATAACGGCCACGCATGCCATTGGCACATGCCAACATGCTCGTTGGTAGCTTTTCCTACCAAGGCCATGGCCCTAACGGCCACGCATGCCATTGGCACATGCCAACATGCTCGCTGGTAGCTTTTCTACTACCAAGGCCACGGCCCAACGGCCACGCATGCCATTGGCACATGCCAACATGCTCCGGTAGCTTTTCCTACTGCCACGGCCCTAACGGCCACGCATGCCATTGTCACATGCCAACATGCTCACCGGTAGCTTTTCCTACCAAGGCCACTACCCTAACGGTCACGCATGCCATTGGCATGCCAACATGCTCGCCGGTAGCTTTTCCTACCAAGGCCACGGCCCCTAACGGCCACGCATGCCATTGTCACATGCCAACATGCTCGCTGGTAGCTTTTCCTACCAAGGCCACGGCCCTAACGGTCACGCATGCCATTGGCACATGCCAACATGCTCGCTGGTAGCTTTTCCTACCAAGGCCACGACCCTAACGGCCACGCATGCTATTGGCACATGCCAACACGCTCGCCGGTAGCCTATCTTGCAAGCCGTGCAACCTAGGCCAACTTGGCCGTACGCGCCATTGACACATGCCACACACGCCACTAGCAGCTCTGGCATTGCCACTTACACTCAACGTACAACCTACCACCAAGGCATTCCGCACATGCCACGCACGCCACTAGCAGCTCTGGCATTGCCACTTGCGTCAAGTACAACCCGCAACAAAGGCATTCCGCACATGCCATTGGCACATGCCACACGCGCTCCTAGAAGCACCACTTGCACTCAAGATGCAACCAACACTCGAGACATCAACACAAACTGGGGGATGCTTTCCAGGGTTTTGGTTTGGCAGTCATAGCTTTCAGCGTACACTACGCTCACTTTAAGAAAGCGTGAAAAGGAATAAAGCGGTCAAATAAATGAGGAAATAATGGTGAAAACGTTTTCACCCATTAACACCATGCGGTTACCACCTCCTCCCATTATTTCACCCTTTACTCTCTTCCTTCATGAGGCCAGGGTACGTTTCAATCTCGACTTGTATAAATAGGTCTTACCTATTTCCACCGACGACAAGTCTCGGCCAGAGAAAATACTACACTCTCGAAAAGGCAACTTTGCAAGCTCTCCAAAAAGCTTTCATATCTTGCAAGCTTCCGAAGCTTCCACTTTCGATACAAGTCGAGACACTACTCTCCCGAATTATTCTGGTCTCAACACCTTTCTTTGCTTCCTCCCCAAATCAACCCTTCTCCTCCACTTTATGACCCGAAAGCAAGTCCGAACGGCCATTTCTTGGTTTAGGCCGGACTTGTACTGATTGATCTCTCGAATCTATAAAGTGCTCACGTGCAGCACATTTGTTTAGGGTTTGAACCAGTTTCTCACTCACCTACCGAATTTACCGAAATCGGCAGAAACGATTTTTACCCATAAACACTTGGGAATTATAAAAATTTCATATCAAAGGTTGTATTGGGAATTATAAAAAAAGGCTTCACCAAAATGAGGCTTCACCAAATAATTACCACTTTTCTTTATATTAGTATAAGATAAGATATAAGATAAGATATCGTGGGAGGAAAAAAAAAATGTATTATAAGGTATGAGAGGAGTAGTGAACTCCATTGTACTAGAACATGAGTTCAGCTTATTTTATCTTCAATATCTCATCCTATGCGAGCAATTCTGATTTCTACAGCCAATGTAAATAAAATATTATGCCATCTTGACAATGATACTAATCCTAAAACCAGTTGCAATTTTATCTGGTTGTATAGGATTGTTAATGACGTTCTACATTTCTACTAGACTAAAATAAATACAATTGTACCTAGTTATAAAAACAAATACTAGTAATCAATACGATTATCTGAATTTATTTAGCAAATTGAATTGATTTAATGAATAGTTACAAAATATACACACCAAAGAGGTTAAACATGATGAACCATAGAAAGTTGAGTTAGGCATGAGTCTAACATCTTTTACTAGATTAACAACCCCCTAATCAAACATGTAATAAATGTTTCACAAAGGGACGATTGAGACTCACAATAAGTTTTGGCTGGGTTAAGAACAGAAGATTACCAAATTCCATGTGATTCTATGAAAACATTTGCACTGATAACCCCTGCCGAGTTATCCCTATTCTCTCTTTTGTACCATTTATCAATCTAACTGCCACCGTCCCTTCCCTTGTTGGATATTTTCATGATTCTCAAGATTGTACCATTTATCAATCTATAATGTCTCTAATAAGACTTATAATGGAAAGTCTAGACATGCAAGTCTTAGACATCAAATGGTTAGGCAACTACTCAAGAGAGGAGTAGATACGGTTAAATTTATTGAATCAAAGAAAAACTTGCCCATTTACGAAAAGTCTACCAAATTCAGTGGTTTCAATAAAATGTAAAGAAATGGGACTAAGGTCTGTGAAGGAAGGTTGATCTCCCATAGCAGAAACCCAACATATGTTTTGAAAAAGATAAACAAGGTTCAATGTGGTACCAACAAGTTATGGATAGAGATTATGGAGCACTAATATAAAACTTCCCATTTCTAATTAGTGCTGGTTTCTGCAAGAAAACATGATGGATATCAATCCTTAATGAGTCTATAATTAGTTACAGGTGTATCGCAGAAATACCTTGAGACTTACCTATATGAGTATGGAAATCAGGTCGTTTCCTAAGAGAAGAATACCGTTCTCTAAAGAAGACTCATGAATCTAGGATATAAGCACAGGGCCATTAACGTGCTAAGCTACAGAACACATGATTTTATGAAATCAATATGTGTGGAGATTCCGGTTTTATCATAAGGGGTACTTGGTTCAAGACTAGTTTCACCATAGAACCTTGATAAGGCTTTGAATTTCTTACACTAAGTGAAGGTTCAAATCCAAAAGATACCTATCATTTATGTATTGATTTCAACGATGATGCTTAGTCTCAATATAGCTTGAACTGCGTTGGCTTGATCCCACTCGGGTACGTAGGCGGTCACTTTTGTGATGCAGTCACTCTGATTTAAAAGTTTTTAACTTTGTTTTTATGTTTTTTTCAATTTTGAAAATAGGGGAGAATGTTGGATATTTTGAAGATTGTTTGCCGCTAACCGGGGGTGTCCGGGGGGGCGTAGCCCCTCCCGGCTGTGTTCGACCTAGAAGTTTTTCTGGTTTTACTTTGGAAAACCTAGAAGTTTCCATTCAAATTTGAACATACGCGTCTCTTCCCATAAGCCACCATTGATGGTTTTTGGAAGCGTCTGTTGGTGATGAAAAGGCATTACTAACAGGCATGAACTCCTATAAATAGTGAACGCATTCTCCCATTCTTTACAATTAATTCAACCTGTTTTCTCTCCATCTAAAGCATCATCAGAAATCTCTCTCGTGTGTTCTTGATTGGTTCAAGGGGTGCAAACCTTGAATCCAATTTCTCTGTTGTATGGCTTTCATTGTATCCTGAAGGCATTATTTCGCATACCTGTTGGAATCGCCAATTGGTATTGGGAGGGTAGAAATAATTGTCTAAAAGAAATCTATTCGAGCCTTGAAAGTCACGAGTAAAACAATTTCTTTGTGTGAGCCTTGAAAGTCACGAGTACAACAATTTCTTTGTGTTTATTTCATCCTCTATTTGAACCCAATTTCCAACATCCCTTCCCTCATTTAAGATAGATCTCAAATATACTATTTTTTTTTATAGTCATAAGATCAACTGTTTATAACTTTACATCGGAAGAAAAGAATGACTTCGACTTGCTAGGGAGAAGCTTTTGCCGAAATTTCTCCTCCGTTTTCCAGCCTTATCCTTGTACAATGGTTGCATATGCACCTATTTGTTAGTGGGATTTTATGAATCCTTATGCTAATTCGAGGGCCACTAGATCTCTCGAAACTGTCATCCGGCCAATTTAGTTTTGCTATAACACTGGTGACTCAAACTGAAGTATGTGTTGCTTAGTTGCCCATACCCTGCTTGATGTGTTAGTGTATATCCATCTGAATCACAGAAAATGGGGTCGAGATCCTCTGTGCCCAATTCATGGTGTGCCCTCTGTACCCTCCAATCTACTTGCGACATGTGTCTTTCCTAAACAACGTTAACTATCTCTATGTATCTTTTCCATTTTAAGATTTTTTTAAATACGGAAACATAACAAGATTTTCGTTCTTACCCATTGCTATATATCAAAATCTAAGCAAGATCAAATCCAACAAGAAATGAATCAAGATCCCGTCTTTGTTGCTGATTGGAATTAGTTTTGTTTATTTTACGTTTTAAACTTTTAATCAGATGAAGGATGTTATTCCGAGTTAGTAAGGATATTAGATGACGACGACAATTGTTCCTGATCCATTAGGATCTTAAAATGCTGGCAGTTGACAAGGATGATTATTGGAGCACTCGTGCTTTCTAGTAATTCTTTGAATGAGATCAGAGTTTAGTTTAATTAATCACAAGATTCAACACGAATCGCTGCACAGATGGGTCTGAGAATGAATACTGATTACATTGATTAAAAGTGATAATCAATTTAAAATCATGATATCAATACTACCAAACACGGTTTACTACAAATTCAGTGGTAATAATGTGTTCATCTCATTTCGACCCATAAAATGAAAGATCATTCATCTTGTTTATAATCTCGACTAGGGAAATGCATAAAACTCAATGACGATGAATTGTATAAAATTTTCATTAATTTTTTGATATCCATGGAAAATTAAAACTGTGGCTTTTTTTATGCAGAGAAAAAAGATTAAGAAGAATAAATATACTATTAATTATGTTTCCGTATTAGAGAAGTAAAATATGGAAACATATATGTGTCAGTTAAGGTCGTTTCAACAAGACACATGTCGCGAGTAGATTGGTGGGCACAGAGGGCACACCATGAATTGGGCACAGAGGATCTGGACCCCAGAAAATGAGTATCCGAAGGCGTGGAATACTGAAAGTACCGTTTAATATAGTATAACTTCTATAAAATAATAGGCTTGGGACCATAAAAAATTATTATTTTAACGAAATATTATATTATCGATAATATAATAAATTATTATTTTATAATTAAATAATATATAATTATTTAAAAAAGTATTTCCTAGTTTGGAGGTTGAATAATGTTCTTGAATAATACTGTAGGTTAAGTAAAATATCGAATAATTTTGTGAAAGTATTATATTATCTACTAATTGCAATACAAATACAGACACTCCAAGTATTAGTGACACTTCAAAATTACTTCTTGTTGTAGTATAACAACTTACTTTGATTGCATTACGAATTATTGGGAATAAACTACAAGTTGATTTGAGGTTTAAAGAAAAAGAAACCAATATTAAATCATATTTTGAGAAAGTTTAATGTGTATACATTTAATTTTTTATTTTTCTAGTAGCATTATTATTTTATATATTATTTGGGACCTAATAATCATTAAGGGGAACTTTTGAAATGTATTATTTTATGATTTTATCGAATTTATTATTTTAGCACTAATGGCCCGATCCGGGATCAGGAAATTTTATTATTTTAACGAGAATATTATATTATCGAGTATTACTTTAAAGAAGTTATACTGCATGTAGATTACTCTTCCAATAGGTTTGTTCCTCTCTCTCAAACTCATTGGATATATATAGTAAAAAATTGAACAAACAAATTAACGAACTTAAAAAGATTACACACCTTGTTTATTAAAAGCTATATATAAGCAAGCAGTTCTAAATGATGCTGTTGGTGTAAATTTAACAATCCGTCTTCTAAGCTACTGTTGATTGAGATTCTGATGTTTCCTCAATTAATCGCCTCATAAGCCTGCTTCTTATCTTCATCTGCCGCAGCGATGCAAGAATCTCCTCGTAATTTATCATACACCGATAATTACCCATGAACGGTTGCCAACAACGACCTCCACCAGCTGCAACATATTCCCCAAAGGCCACTGTCATATCAACGATATATTCTAAATCTTGAATCTCTTTTCTGAATTTCTTCAGGTGCTGCGGATAATCACCATCATTTTCATCGTGGTCAAGAGTCTCAAGACCTAATTTTTCCATCAAGGCATTGAATTTTTCCGCAAGAACCTTGACAGCATCAAGAGGATGTCCATCACCCATTTCTACGTCGCCCTGAGCATCCATTTGTTCTCCTCGAACTTCCCAGATTTCATTTTCCAAACAATCATCATCGCAAAGGTTACGTCCTGCTTCTCCTTCACTGAATTTCCTGGAATGGTGGTTTCCAGGGATATGTGGAACAGAAGGATAACCAATTAATTCCCTCATAAGCCTGCTTCTTATCTTCAATTGCTTCAGCGATGCAAGAATATAAGGATATTTTAGCATACACTCATAATTTTCCTCGAAGTGGTCCCATCGATGATCTCCACCAGCTGCAACAAACTCCGCATAGGCCACGGTCTTCTGAACGGATTCTACTAAATCTTGAATCTCTTTTCTGAACCTCTGCAGGTGATGCGGATAATCATCAGCTTCTTTTTTTTCCTCAAGAGTCGCAAGACCCAATTTTTGCATCAAGGCATTAAACTTTTCCGTCAGATCCTCGAAAGCGTCAAGAGAAGCTCCAAAACTTCTTTCAATGCTCCACGGAACTGTCCATTGTGCAGATTGAACTTTCCGAATTTCATTTTTCAGATAATCATCATCTCGAAAGTCACATTCTGATGCTGCTTCTCTATTGAATTTCCTGAAACAGTGGTTTCCAGGGATTTGTGGTGTATGAGTAGGAGAAGGATAATTAAAAGTGTAGTGGTGGAGTTTTGAGATAAATTCTTTTATTAGGTTTGAAGAACAAGAAGGTATGAATTTTGAAGATGGTGACCATCTTGTAAATAGGGTTTTTCTTAACAGTGATGATGTTCGGCAGCACATGGAAAATCTCGAAGAAATTTGATACATTTTTTCTTTCTTTGGGAAACCTAATAGGGTGGATAGCGGGAGAGGAGTCGTTCGCAATACTGCTAGGTATCGCATATTATATGCGGCATCAGTTGACTTGAAACCCTAGATGGAAAACCATGGGTTCTAAACTGAATCCCATGGCCCATAGACCAGTGGAAGAAAGACACAAAAAAAGAACCCGTATGTGTTTTTTGCATTGGTAACTCGCCTGACAGTAACCATCATCAGGCATGGAGCCAGGATTTATTGTTTAAGGGGACAAATATACAAGGGCTTTCTAATAACCTTGAATTAGGTTAATGGTGATCCTGTATTATCAGAGAAAATAGATCTTAAAGATACATTACATGTGAACTGAACCTGTGTTTATATAGCACACAGATATCAGTGATGGCAGACTGTCACACTAAACTAGTGGACATAATTCACAGATAAGAAAGGTGTACAGACAGTAAAAGTGTGTGAAACACACGAATACAAATAACAGATAACTCCTTATCCTACACTGCTATAAAAAGCTTATCTTGCACCACAGTATAATCTGATTTAGTCTGGGCTATTATCCCCCCTCAAGCACAAGGTAGGAGGGACTACTTTGAGCTTGGACCTGAGAAGAGAAAACCGTGGTCCATGCAATCCTTTGGTGAAGATATCGGCCACTTGATCCAGAGATGACACATAGAATACATCAAGAGCTTTGTTTTGCACCAGTTCCCGAATAAAGTGATAATCTAGATGAACATGTTTCATCTTTGAATGCAGAACTGGGTTTGAGGCCAAGGAAATAGAACTAATATTGTCACAGCCAAGTCTTGGAATGGCAGGAAGGGAAAAATGCAAATCATTCAATAAGTAGCAGATCCAAACAACTTCAGAAGCACTATGAGCTAGAGTTAGATCAGACTTTCCTGGAGCTTCTAGCTACAATAGATTGTTTCTTGGAGGACCAGGAAATTGGATTATTGCCCAAAAATGCAGTAACCACCGGTAGATTACTGATTACTTCTTATCTTTTTAGGTCACAAGAGAGATTTTAAATCACTGCCCCGGTTGTAAAAGTAGATTTTGGCCCAAGCCCATAAAAGTTATATTACAAGTTTTGGATCACAATGTAAGTCGCTTAGTAAAGATTAGATCACAATGTTGGGAACCAAATTTTTGATGGAAGGGAACATTTTTTGTTGGGTAGATTTGCAAGGCTACAGTCCCAATTTCTATACAAATGAAACTGAAATAAATAAATATATATGGTTGTTTGCTTGGGACCAATAGCCCTCGCAGAATTTGGGAATCCCCGTAACAACGTTATATATTTCGGTCACGGGTCAAAACATAGTTTCTCCGTTACTGTCAAGGAGTGTTATTTTGTTCCCTTCTTGAACGAACAGACTAATGGGACTCTCACTTGTATTATGGAGGTCATTGAGATTCCACTATTCGGAAATATTGATTTCCGGTTAGCTGAAATATAAAGATGAACAATGAATCATAAAATCCGTCCCAGTAGGCTCTTCAATCTGCACCAGTTACCTCTGAGCAAAATCTTCAATCCGTCCCAGTAGGCTCTTCATAAACAAACAACATTTTGAATGAAAAGAGGTACCCAGGGGCGGAGCCAGAATTCTGGAAATGGGTTGGCAAGTTATCAATAAATGCACATTTTAGGGGGTGCAAAAGGGTTAAAATGACTAAAATAGGGAAAAATTGCTTAAATTAGGCTTGGAAGCTTACATTTGAGGGGTGCAATTTCCCACCCACCTCTCAATGTGGCTCCGCCCCTGGAGGTACCATAATACACATTATAGACAGCTAGAGAAGACAAAAATATATAAATCTTAATATATTCATGATATTTGAATTGAGGGTCATTTAGCTATTCCCATAATTCACTGTATCGTGGGAAGATATTATCAGCCAAAAAAAAAAAAAAATGTATTATAAGGGATCTCTGATGAAGACCGCTAAAAGTTTTTAAGCAGTAATTCTAAATGACACTAGTTGTGCTTAAAGGATTACTTTGATTACATTCGTTCACTACGGTTCGTTAATCCCCTTCTATGTCTAAAGTGAATCCATTTGCCTTAACCCATTCTCTGACACCAAAATCCTTACATTCCCCTTCTAAAATGTATCCGTTTTCCTTTGCCCATTCTAAAACTTCAAAATCCTCAATTAATTCCTTCATCAGCTTGCTTTTTATCTTCATTTGCTGCAGCGATGAAATAAGCATGTGATTTTCAGAAATTTGTTTTTCCTCTTCGAACATAGCACCACCACTAGCCTCCCACCAGTTCTCGAAGTTACCCCAACCAGGTGCTCCACCAGCTGCAACATACTCCCCAAAAGCCACCATTATATCAACGTCTTCGGCTAAATCTTCAACCTTTTGTTTAAATCTCCGTAGGTGATCCGGATAATCATCACCACCAGATTTTTTAATTCCCAGTTTTTCCATTAAGGTATAAAATTTGACTGCTGGAATCTTGACAACATCAAGAGGAGGTTTAGTACATGATTCTATGTCGTCCCGTGCGTTGGATAGTGCAAGATAAACATCACATATTTCGTTTTTGATATCTTCCCCTGCTGTTGTTGCTGCCTCTCTATTGAATTTCCTGAAATGGTTTCCAGGGATTATTGAAAAGATTTGGGGAGGAGGAGGATAACTCAAAGTGTGCTGATGGAATTTTGAGATTAGCGAAGGAAAATAAGAAGATATGGGTTTAGATGATAATGTCCAGCTCGTAAATGGGTTTTTTCTTAACAGGGATGATGATATGCCGCACAAATAAAATCTGGAAGAAATTTGATTCATTTTTCTTTTCTCTAAGAAAAATAAAGGAAAACCTAATATAGAGTTTTTTCTTAGGTCACAAGAAAGATATGGATCACTGACTTTGGCCCAAGCCCATTTAAGATGAAAAAAACGAATTTTGGGTTAATGGAGGAATTTTCCAAGACTGCTGATGAGGATACCAATCCTAGCAGGGGTACCGATCAATATTAAAAAACAAAAAAAAACACCACCAGATTTCTGAATTTTGTATTTCCACTCCTTTTAGTCACTGTAAGTAGAGTTTAGATCACATTGCTGATTAAAGAGCAAAGGGAATTACTGAATTGTGAATCGTGATCAAAGGGACCATTTCGAATTACTAAGCCAAGCAATTTTTGGGTTAGAATAGATTTTGGGTCACCATAGATTTGCAAGGCTGTTACGAGGTTACCAAATTCTGGAAAGGTTGTTTCACCTTTTTAAGGTTGTTTCACCTTTTTAAGGTTGTTTTTGTGTTGCACCGAGTCCTGCACAGAGTCCTGGTAGTAAACTTGTACATCTGCAGGGAGGGATTTGCGCTCCCTTCTTGACCAAATGTCACCAAATAGGGTAATGCAATCTCACGGTTATGGATGGGCTAAAATAGAGATCATTCAGATTCTTCAATTTGGAAGATATTGGTTTTGGTCTGGCCGGAATAATAAACTTGTACTCAAACTCAAGGTTCTCTCTTAATATTGTTGTATATTCATTCTCATCAATGAGTTGTAAATATATAGAGTACAAAAGAGAGGGGAAGTGAAACACGTCTTCCACAAAGCGTGTTGTCAGGCAAAAGTAAGGCCACCCTACAAGCCATCCTACAAGCCACCCTATAAGCACTATTACAACAACTAGTACTATTACATGAGTCAATAAAAACAACTATCAGTATTTACATTTAATAATTCAACACTCTCCCTCAAGGTGGTGCATATATATCACGATGCCCAACTTGACAAGCGAATACGTTAAATGTATTATTAGATACTGACCTTGGTGAGAATATCGCCAATTGTTGTGTTGTACGAATATATGGTACTTCAATAATACTTTCTTCGAGTTTCTCATAGATGAAATTCCTATCAATTTCCACATGCTTTGTTCGATCATGTTGCACTGATTCTTCCAATCTTGATTGTTTGATCGTTATCACAAAACAACTTCATAGGTTTTTTGAGGGAAACCAAGCTCCCCCCATAAGCCTTTTTAACTATAATAGTTCACAAATGCCTTTCACCATTGCCTTTTATTCTCGCTTCAAAGACTGGACAAGGAAACCACTTGTTGTTTTTTAGATTTCCAAGTTACTAAATTACCTCCAACGAAGGTAACATACCCAGATGTCGATCTTCTCCTATCACCTTTTCCGCCCCAATCTGAGTCAGTGTAACCTGATATATCAAGATGTCCATATTTTGAAAACATCAACCCTCTGCCTGGTGCGGACTTTAAATATCTCAGTATTCTTATGACTGCATCCATGTGTTGTTGACCGGATTATGCATAAATCACAAACACTTACAAAAGATAGGCAATATCAAGGTCTTGTATGAGAAAGATAAATCAAACGCCAACTAACCTCTCGGTATTGCCCCTTGTCACTTAGTACTGATCGAACACTCCTCAAGACCATGATTACCATTTCCATAGAGACCCAATCGCTCACAATAAGCATACCGGTTTCCTTTAACAAGTCAATCACATATTTTCGCCGAGATAAGAAAATTCCTTTTTCGATCGTATAACTTCAATACCCAAGAAGTATTTAAGTCCACCTAGATCTTTCATATCAAATTACTACAAACAACTCTTCTTACTCATCTCTTCTCGGGTCATTTCTGTTACGACCATGTCATCTACATAGATAATAAGCGCAGTTAACTTGTCACCTACTCATTTTAGGAATAAGGTATGATCTGCGTTGCTCTGCGTATACCCGAATTTCTTCATCGCGATTTTAAAATCTACCAAACCAAGCTCTTGGAGACTGCCTCAAACCATATAAGGCCTTCTTTAGCTTACAAACCATGTTAGCATTGTTGAGCATTATAACTGAGGTAATGACATATAGACTTCTTCTTGTAAATCACCATGTAAAAATGCATTTTTCACATCATATTGTTGTAGAGGCCATCCTAAATTTGCTGCCAAAGACAACAATACTCGAATAGTGTTGATTTTTTGCAACGGAGCAAACGTCTCTTGATAATCAATACCATAGGTCTGGGTAAACCCTTTAGCCACAAGTCTTGCTTTGTACCGGTCAATCGAGCCATCTGGATTATGCTTGATAGCATATACCCACCTGCAACCAACTTGTTTCTTTCCTTCTGGTAACACTACTATTTCCCATGTATGATTTTCTTCCAGTAGCTATCATCTCCTTTCTCATGGAATCAGCCCATTTTGGATCTTGTAATGCTTCTTGTACGTTTTTAGGAATAGTAACATCTTCCATCTCGATTAACAAATGCTTTTCCACTTTGGACAATCTATGAGTAGACATGTAGTTTGCAATGGGATATTTCACCTTCTTTATCAGTTCAGTGAAAACGATCCGTGGAACTCCACGGTTACTCCGCTGTGGCAACTTATACCCGTCTGTCTCAAGCAATTCACAAGTATTGTCATCACTAATCAAAGAATCGACGGTTACCTCGGGATATCACCGGAGGATGACTGGGTGGAGGTACTATTGTAGAGAAGAAAGGAGGGGGTCTTCTGCAATACGAGTTTACGCTCTTGAAAATCTTTCCTGAGTTTGCATAGTCGTCAAGCCCAAATTGATAGGAGCTTGAGGATTACTTGAACTTTCTTGTATGACGGGAAGATGCATCTCACTATTAGTTGGAAATAAATCCATCCAATTCAACTCTTCAACATTGCTCTCTCCCTGAAGAGGAGAACCTATATCATGTGTTGAGTAAAACTTTTCGTGCTCAGAGAAGGTAACATCCATGCTGACATAAAATTTGTGAGTAGAAGGATGATAACACCTGTATCCTTTTTGGTACGGATGGTAACCAACGAATACACACTTTAGAGCACACGGGTCTAGCTTGTCTTCAAAATGTTTTTGTATGTGGACATAAACAACACATCCAAAAACTCGTGGAAGAAGTTTAAGTCGAGAAGGAATTGTCACAAACGAACCCAATTTATCCAAAGGTGTTTGAAATTTCAAAACACTAGTGGGTACGCGATTAAGAAGATACACCGCAAATGGTAATAGCTTCTTCCCAGCAATGTGGCCTCATGTTTGCTCCAATTAAACAAGCTCTAGTAATCTCAAGTAATTGCCGGTTTTTCCTCTCTGCAACACCATTTTGTTGTGGCGTCGAAGGACAAGTAGTCTCATGAACTAAACCATGTTCCTGAAAATAACCTTGTAATGCTTCATTAACATATTCGCCACCATTATCAGAACGAAGGACCTTTAGAGAGGTGGAAAATTGTGTTTGAATCATTACATGAAAAGATTTGAAAATATCGGCTACATCACTTTTATTTTTCATCAAATAAAGCCAAGTCATACGGGTGCAATCATCGACAAACAGAACAAACCACCGAAATCCTGAATTACTAGTAATACGGCATGGACCCCAAACATCGTGAGTGAACCAAAGAAAATGGAACTAATCTTCTATTAAAGCTATCAGGATAAGTATTACGATGACTCTTTGCTAAGATGCAAGTTTCACAATTAAAATCGGAAGGTTTGCGGTGTCGAAAATAAGGTTGGAAATAGGTGTTGTAAATAACCAAAGAGACGTGACCCAACCCGGTGATGCCACAACAATATTTGATCTTCATATGCACGAGAGGACCCCTTGGCTGACAAAGACCGTCCTTCACACACATCTTCTACGTAATACAACCCCCCTCTCTTAGTACCACGCCCAATTATCTCCCCGTTGCTGAGATCCTGAAGAAAACGAGAAAGTCGAGTAGATTAATACTACACATTTAATTGTGCGGTCACTTGTGATACTTTTGATAAAAGGTTATTAGAGAGAGAAGGAATCAACAAAGTATGCTCTAATTTCAAGGAAGAATTTAAATCAACTCTCCTCGCTCCCGTAATTGGGATAAGGAATGCCATTGGCATTATAAACCGTTGAGCAATCGGGTTCACATACATCTTTTAAGATAGATGCTTCAAATGTCATGTGATTAGTGGCACCAGAGTCAAGAACCCAACCGTGATCTTTGTTTGAGTTAGCAGCTATTAGGGCTAGGCCAATATTACCTGACACTTGTGGAATGAGATGATCGGTAGCCGATGGAAGTTCATCAACTATTTGAGTAGATGTCGCTGTTGAAGATGCCATCTCAGTAGAACAAATAGCTGCTTTTCCTTTTCCTTTCTCTGTTTTTGAACGATTGTTCCACCACTCAGGATAACCAATCTTCTTGAAGCAGTTTTCGACAGTATGCTTACCATTTCCACAATAAGTACATTTTCCACCAGTATTTGTCGAGGGTGATTGTTGGGACAAGGAAATATTCCCAAATTTGTTTACCGTCATAGCTATTTGAGGGGAAGCAACTTGATTCATCATAGTACTACGACGTTGTTCTTCACGCCTCACGATAGAAAAAAAAAAAAACATTTCGGGTCCAGAAAGTGAAGAACTACGAAGTTTTCTCCTCTAACGGAATCATAAGAATCATCAAGACCAGCAAGAAATAAGTAAACTCGTTCTTCATCAATCTCGCTGCGAATTTTAATTACATCCGCTTGGTAAAAGTAATTGGTTTACGATAATCAAGCTCTTGCCAAATAATCGTAAGATCAGAAAAAAATGCAGCCACCGGTCGACCTGCTTGTTTTGTTGTCATAGCCTTACGGGATAAATCATAAAGAATGGATTTATCAGCCCCTTCATAATATCTATGTTTCACTGCGTCCCAAACATCTTTTGCAGTAGGTAGACGGATGAAAACATTCATTAACTCCGGTTCCATAGCACCAACAACCCAACCTTTTACAAGAGAATCTTTCATACACCATTCATCATATAAAGGTTCTCCTTCAGTAGGTTGTGGAATAGAACCAGTTAGATATCCCTTTTTGCCTCTACTTGAGACAAACATAGTCACAATTTGAGACCAAAGAGTAAAATTTTTATCATTTAATTTTACACCATAGGGAATCGACGCCGGATCTTGAGAGGACATTGTATTCACCACAGGCATAACGATAGCACTTGGTTCATTATCCATAATGAAACACAGATAGATAGATAGATACAATACTACTTTGAACTTTGTAGTAAAGATTTAAAACAAAAGTCAAATCAATTTAGACTACTGACTTATTAGCTTGGGATAATATAATGTTTGAGAAAATAATCAAATACCAAAAGAAATACTATTTTTATCAAGTAGTATCTGGTAAAAAATCAAACTTCCACAAACAGCTAGAAAATGACAAATACGTGTTTTAAATTTTCAAAGAAGTATCACTACAAAATCAATTAGAGTTCAGAAATTAGAACAAGAGATATCAAAGTTTACCAATGATATAAAATAGGATGCTTAAGATGAAATAATCTTACTACAAAAGAAGTTAATCGTTAAAGAAAAGCTCACTTATAGTCGGAGAAAAAACAAATGAAAAAGAACCTTAAGATAGCAGCGGAATAATGATCGATTGAAACAAAGAAGCACTCACTTTACAAAGAAGTACTCAGCAGCTTCACCATGGAAGCTCTGATACCAACTCAAACTCAAGGTTCTCTCTTAATATTGTTGTATATTCATTCTCATCAATGAGTTGTAAATATATAGAGTACAAAAGAGAGGGGAAGTGAAACACGTCTTCCACAAAGCGTGTTGTCAGGCAAAAGTAAGGCCACCCTACAAGCCATCCTACAAGCCACCCTATAAGCACTATTACAACAACTAGTACTATTACATGAGTCAATAAAAACAACTATCAGTATTTACATTTAATAATTCAACAAACTTGTACATCTGCAGGGAGGGATTTGCGCTCCCTTCTTGACCAAATGTCACCAAATAGGGTAATGCAATCTCACGGTTATGGATGGGCTAAAATAGAGATCATTCAGATTCTTCAATTTGGAAGATATTGGTTTTGGTCTGGCCGGAATAATAAGATAAACAATGCACCACATACACCGGGAAGGTGAGCTTTCCAATCTGCACCATTTACCTCGAGCAAAGTAAGCTCTGCAGTCTGCACTATGTAATTTGTACCAAACACATCAGTTGAATGGGCTTTCAAAGGTCAAGTAGGGGAGTGGCATGACAGGAGTTACTGTATCAGATTCGGAATGTACCACGTGGCGGTAGTCTTTTTTTCAAGCAACTAAAATCACCTTTCAGATATGTATAAAGAATTAACATTTCATTTGCAAGACTGTTACCAAATTTCATATGATCCAAAGAATATGGAAAAAAAAAAGGCCGTTTTTGCTTTCGGGCTAGCGGAAGATGAACAATGCACCATATACTCCGGCCGAGCATGCACCCTTATGCTTTGCACCACACACATCACTTGGATGTGCTCCAAAATTAGATGTGCACATCTAATTTTGATGCCTAAACGGAGCATGACAGAAACACAGAAAAAATGGAAGGGGATGGGTAGGGATTATATCTGTTTCTGAATACCTTTTCAGGTAACAAAAAAATGACTTCGACTTTCTAAATGAAACTTTCTGATTATTAAACTGACGATATGTGTTTACCAGTTGCAAAACCTTTTCTCGAAGGGTAATTGTATATCCGTGCCTCTGGATCTTAGAAAATGAATACCAGAAAGACGTGAAATTTTGTACGAAGTGTTTGATTGATCGGTATATCAAATTCAACTACCAAATTGATTGATTTAATAATGTTTAAAGCAAACAATTCTAAATGAGACTGTTTCTTTGTCCATTTAACAACAGACCCCTAAGCTACTGTTGATTGAGAATCTGATTTTGCCTCGAGCAATTCCCTCATAAGCCTGCTACTTACATTCATCTGACGCAGCGATGCAAGAATCTTTCGATACTCTTCATCAGCACTTTCATCTTCTCCCTCCTCCAAAATATCAAACCTTCCATTACCTTCTCCGGTCAGCATTCGCCGATAATGACTCATGAATGGATTCCACCAAGAATCTCCACCAGCATCAACAAACTCCAGAAAGGCAACTATCATATCATCATAATATTCCCAATCAATATCTTCTCTGAATTCATCCCCAGCTTTTTCATTGTCGTCAAGAGCTTTGTCCGCCAGATCCTTGGCAGCATCAAGAGGAGATACAGTCCCTATTGCGACCTCGCTCATAGCGCGGCCCATGTCCCCCTTAGTATCCGAGATTTCATTTTTCAGAAAATCATCATCGCCAAAGTTACATTGTGATGCTTCTCCACTGAATTTCCTGACACGGTGGTTTCCACGAATTTGTGGAGGACGAGAACGATAGTTAAAAGTGTGGTGGTGGAGTTTTGAGATGAATACTGTTATTAGTTTGGAAGAAGAAGAAGATATGGGTTTTAATGATCTTGTAAATGGGTTTTTCTGAAGGGTGGTGATGATGATCTGCCGCACACAGAAAACCTAGAAGAAATTTGATTCATTTTTTTCTTTTTGCTTGAAGAATGGAAAACCTTACTGATAGCGGAGGAGGAACCGTTCTCAACACTGCTAGTTATCTAAACCCCGGTAATTTTTCACAACCGTATATGCAAGCATCCGTTAAAACCCTAAATCTTGACGTGGTCCACCTAACCTTTTGTGAAAAGGTGGGTTCTAAACTCGGGCTAGCCGGGATAATTAGACGAACAACGCACCGCACACTTGGGGCAAGTAAACTCTGCAATCAACATCATTAATTTACCTCTTAGCAAAATGAGCTAACTTCCCCTTTCAGATATACTCCCTCCGTCCCTAATTAGATGAGCTATTTGGTTTTTAGTTTTGTCCACAAATAGATGAGCTATTTCACTAATCAAGGGGATATTTCTAAAACTACCCTTTTAATTGATTATTTTTTCTATAAGAAATATGTATAATTTGATAGTCATGTTTATATTCACCTTTTCAACGATATAAATTTTATAAAAACCGTGGCATGGTTTAAGAGATAAATCGTTTCTAAATTTTACTAATTTTTGCCATAAAGGTATAATTGTAAAAAAATACTTAAATATACTCCACTTTCCTCCTTGCCTTAAAATTTGTGCAAACTACAAGTAGCTCATCTAATTAGGGACGGAGGGAGTATTTATAAAGATACAACATTTTGAATGATAGGAGGCACCACTATACATAGCGTAAAAAACTAGAGAAGACGAGGAAACATAAATCTATTATATTCATTGTCGAAAAATGGAAGGTCATTTAGCTATTCTCCTGTATATGTTTAACAAGAAAAGCAGCCTACCTTGGAGCCTAAATCTGTTCACACTCTTCTAACGAGTGTATATTTCACATATTCTTCTAATTGGTATTAATTAACTGATGGCCCATTATCCTTCATGTTTAGAATTACGACCCTTGTTAAATAACTCCCTAAATTGAATCAAGGGTAGAGATTGAAATGTGAAATATACACTCGTTTAAGGAGTGTGCACGAATTCGCACCCCCTACATTGATTCACTATATCGTTGGAAGATTGGAATACTTCTGTATTTGAAAAAAAAGATGTATTGTAAGCGTTGAAATTAATGCATTTTCCAAAGTTACGTAAGTTGTAAAACAGTAAATGGTGCTTGTAAAAGATGGAGCAGTCTGTTGTTACTTTTAGAAGGCTCTGGAGTTGTATGGACAGTCGGTTACATTTGTAAGTTAAGAAAAGTAAGAAAAGTCTAGAGAAGTGAAACAGAGAATAACAATTCAGTGTGAGAATAAAAAGAGAGACTTTGAGAGTTCTAACAACTATCAGAATCACAAATTCATACAGATAGAAAACAACAACAATTCAGAGCTCCCCCAAATATCAAACAGTAAGGTTTCTCTGAAGCAGATCGCGGTTGGTGCCACACGAGTGGCAGTAAAATATTGATTCTTCTGTTGAGACCCAAATCTATCTCTAGAGGACCGAGGCATTTTTTGTGTCCCTCTAATACCCAGCAATTTCAATGCAACTAGTTGCCGTATGACCTCAACCAGCGTTTTGTAATATCATCAAAAGACCCGTTCAAATAAAATGGGTTGATGTTATTAGTTACCTCCTGTAGACGTGAATTCTGAGGTGCACTTCTTCAACCGTTCTTGTTCACCTTAGAGTTTGGAGAAAATGAGGCATTGGTGAAGAAAATGGTGTAACCTATCATCTACTTGTACTCTGGTGTATCGTTTCACATATATATCCTGGGTTGGCACAGAAACCTATGTTGTCTCAGGCCCTAGATGCGCCTACGGCGCCCAGAGAAAAAACATTAATGGCACCTAGGGAGTGCCTAGCTCACCTTTCACAACATAGATAGATCCTTGCTCCAGCTTCGGGAACTCCCCAGGTTCCCTCAGATATGGAGCTCCAATTCAATCTCTGTGATGATTTTCGACTTTAGAACTGACTTTTTTTCCAAGAGATGCACCCTGCATCAAATTCATCAACAAGTTCCACAATACTAATCCTGTGCAAAAAAAGAAAAAACTGGGAACCCATACGTGCAACAGAAAATGGCAAGCAATCAACACTTCCATGACCTTGAACAGCCTTTGCCATATTACTGTCATACGTGTAAACAAACTCATTAATCTGAAGGGAAACAACATAATCCAACCCCGCAAGCAGGTTTTGGTGATTCTTGAATGGGTTCAGCTCTTCGTCTGTAGCAAGCAGTGTGGAATCCGTATAGACATTATGGAATTTGTCTTCTAGTACTTAAATATACAAATTTTCGAAATATATATAGGGCATTTTCCTTTTCAATAAAACATGACAATCATCCAAAATGGAGCAACTTGACCAGCTGATCTGGTTAGTATTCTTGTAGGGTAAGAGATGACAATCCTACCATCACTGCTAATGTAAATTCTTGTAAAAAAATCTTAGATTGGACATCTTCAAGAACTATCCTGACTTTCAGCCTCTTCAGGATTCCTTGCTAAGCCTGCAACAATGTTCATCCTTGATAATATTCTGCAACATGCCTGCATCAGTTAAAGGTAACTTTTGTTGTCCATTTAGCAGCCCCTAAGTTAGCTACTACTGATTGAGAATCTTGTTGTGCCTGTCCCAATTTAAAATGATCAAGTAATCGCCTCATCAGCCAACTCTTAAACTACTAAATTGATCGGTATGAAAAATTAAAGCTACTAAATTGGTTTATTCAATAATAACTTAAATAAATTGCACATCCAGTTTTTCAACGACCCCGAAAATTTGAGTTATGCAGACACTTATATTAAATTTTTAAATTAAGCAATTCTAAATTACGCTGTTTGTTCTCTAACAACATCCCCTTAAGCTACTAAGCTACTGTGGATTGAGAAACTGATTTTGCCTTAATCAATCGCTTCATAAGCCTGCTTCTTATCTTCAACTCCCGCAGCGACGCAAGAATCTTCCGATAATTTTCATCAGCACTCTCGTCTTTTCCCTCCTTGAAAATATCATAGTCTTCATTACTTTCTCCTCTAAGCATTCGCCGATAGTGACTCATAAACGGATGCCAAGAATCTTCTCCACCAGCTGCAACAAACTCCCCAAAGGCCACTGTCATATCAGCATATGTTTGTAAATTTCTAATATCTTTCCTGAATCCCTTCAGGTGATCCGGAAATTCTCCATAGTGACTGATCAAAAAAAGATAATCATCATCTTCATCATCTCCGGATTCGTTTTCATTGTACTGAAGACCCAATTTTTCCATCAAGGCATCGAATTTGTCCGCGAGATCCTTGACAGCATCAAGCGGAGGTATATTACCTAATTCTACGTTCTCCAGAGCATCCCATCGTTCATTTTGAACTTCCCCAATTTCCTCTTTTAGATGATCATCATCGCGAAAGTTACATATTTGTGTTGCTTGTGTACTGAATTTCCTGAAATGGTATCCATGGATTTGTGGAGGAGGAGAAGGATAGTTAAAAGTGTGGTTGTGGTGTTTTGAGATAAATACTGTTATTAGTTTTGAGGAAGAATAAGAAAATATGGGTTTTGATAATCTTCTATATGGGTTATTTCTTAAGAGTGACAATGATCTGCAGCACCCAGAAAATCTTGAAGAAATTTGATTCATATTTTTTTTCTTGAAGAAGAAGAAGAGAGGAAAACCTAATTGAGAGCGGAGGAGGAACGGGAACCTATATGCGAGCATCCATTAAAACCCTAAATCTTGACATGGTCCACCTTTTTTTAAAAGGTGGGTTTCTAAACTAGGGCTAAGCCGGGATAATAAGACGAACAGTGCACCGTACAGTAAGGCAGACGAACTTTGCAATCTGCGTGATCAGTTTACCTTTGAGCAAAATGAGCTAACTTCAATTTTCAGATATATGTTTTAAAAGAAAACATTTTGAATAACAGGAGGCACCATAAGACAATATAGACGGACAACAAGAGAAGACACATACATCTACCAACAAGAGAAGACATATGATGGAATTAGGATGTTGGGAGAATTGAAAACCTAAGAATTCAATATGGGGTAATCCAATTCCTGGAACCATCTATGACCCTAAACATCCTAATTCCATCATATGTGTATACATCACTCTGAAGGGACACAACATAATCCAACCCCACAAGCATGTTTTGGTGATTCCTAAAACGGTTCAGTATGTATTATGTAGAAAGTGTGAAGTGTGGAATGTGTGTAGATGTATTAGGTAATTTGTCTGCAATTAAAATAGAAACGATAAGGACATTTTTTGGAGGATGAATGGAGGAGTAGGCTCAACCCATTTCACCTGTGATATTATGGCTTCTACAACATTCGGCTGCTTTATCAGCCATGCCATTGAAGTCCCTACTTAGATATTGAAATTTTGAAAATATTTCCTTTTTAATAAAACATGACAATGGAGCAACTTCACCAGCTGATCTGGTTAGTTTCATTATTAAGGTAAAGATGAAAATCCTAGAATCATTGTTACTGCAAATTCTTGTAAAAAGACTTGGATTTGGACCACTTTGACAGCTTCGAGAACTGTCGAACTTTCAGCCTCCTCAGGATTCCTTCCTAAGACTGAGAATCTTGTTGTGCCTGTCCCAATCAAAATAAACGCCTCATCAGCCTGCTCTTTATTTTCTCTATAAAATGCTTCCAATCAAAAAGGTCCTTAAAGCCACTGCAAACAAAGTCATACATTTCAGTTAGATATTGATCAAAACAAAAAATAAATTTCAGTTAGATAAGCTGCGTATGACAAAACTCTATATATCCTAGGAAACTCTTTTTTGATCCATTATATCCTAAGAAACTTTGGCGCAAAGACATCCACCAATGTATCAATGAAGTATTTTGCAACACAGTAAACAAATGCACATTAAGTTTCCGAATTACCTTTGATCAGCCCAGTAAGAGAGGTATGATCAAGCGAAGGGAGAACTAGTGTTGCCTTTGTAACCTTGGCAACAGCAACCATATGGCATATCTGCAAGCAAAAACTTGAAGTTATCGGCATAGTGCTATTCATAAATCCCGAACAAGTTATTTAAAATACAGAAAACACAATAACCGGACCCCAAATCTCATCGGGTTAAAGCCACCATTCGCCTTTATTCGTGTTATTTCCAACTCTGTGCGACACAAGTCACAAGTTTAAAATGTGTAACAAATTCATCTACTGAATTGATTGATCATAATAAATTAAAATGATTACACACCCAGTTTTTCTACAAACCCCCGGAAAATTGAGTTATGAAGCCACTTTTAATAAATGTTTAAAGAAAACAATGCTAAATGAGACTTCTTGTCCCAAGAAACTGTTGATTGAGAATCTGAATTTCCCTCAACCGCCTCATAAGCCTGCTTCTTAACTTCATCTGCAGCAGCGACGCAACAATCTTACGGTACATTTCATCAGAACTCTCATCTTCTCCCTCCTCCAAAATATAAAACATTCCATTACCTTCTCCTCTCAGCATTCGCCGATAATGACTCATGAACGGTTGCCAACTACGATCTCCACCAGCTGCAGCAAACTCCCCAAAGGCCACTGTCATATCAGCATATTTTTCTATATATTCAATATCTTTTCTGAATCTATTTCCAGCTTTTTCAATGTCCTCAAGATACAATTTTTCCATTAAGGCATCGAATTTGTTCGCCAGATCCTTGACAGCATCAAGTGGAGGTCCAGTACCCATTTCTACCTTGCCCTGAGCGCGGCCGATTTCCATCTTAATATCCCAGATTTCATTTTTCAGATAATCATCATCGCCAAAGTTACATCGTGATGCTTCTCCACTGAATTTCCTGAAATCGTGGTTTCCAGGGATTTGTGGAGGAGGAGAAGGATAGTTAAAAGCCTGGGTATGGAGTTTTGGGATAAATCCTTTTATTAGGTTTGCAGAAGAAGAAAAAGATATGGGTTTTGGTGATCTTGTATAAGGGTTTTTTCTTAAGAGTGATGATGATGATCTGCAGCACCCAGAAACTTTTGTAGAAATTTGATTCATTTTTTTTTTTTCTAGAAGAAGTAGAAAGGAAAACCTAAATGATAGCGGAGGAGTAATCGTTTGCAAAACTGCTAGTTATACACCGGTATTTTGCAACCCTATATGCGAGCGTCCATTAAAACCCTAAATCTTGATATGGTCAACAATTTTGGAAAAGTGGGTTCTAAACTCGGGCTACCTGGATAATAAGACGAACAATGCACCGTACACTCGGGGCAAGTGAACTCTGCAATCTGCATAAAAAGCCAACATTTGGAATGATAGGAGGCACCATAATACACAGTACACCAACTAGAGAAGATGCGGAAACATAAATCGAATTATATTCATTGTCGAAAATTGAAGGTCATTTGGCTATTCTCCTATATCTAAAAAGAAAAGCAGCTTCCCTTAAGTCACTATATTGTGGGTGTTATAAACCAAGTTTATTTACTAAGATGCCCTTCGTGTCTAAGTTTAGGGTTTACATATCTTAGACACAAAGTCTTCTATCTATATAAATAGAGGCTTAAATATTGTATTCTACACACACATCTAATAAGATTTTCTCCCCTTCTTCGTCTCTACTTTGTCTCTTTCCTTCTCTATTTTCTAGTTCCACAACACGTCATCAGCAACGTAGCTCTAATCACTAAGCTTTTTTTATAGTGTTTTATTTTATTTTTATTTAAACCCGAACTTTGCTTATTTTGGGTTTTAGTTTTTCACCTTTGCTTGCGTAAGATCAAGCAGTTAAAGTCTATATGGGTTTTAATTTTTATTGCTTATCTGTTGATTTGGCTTTATTTAATAGTCAAGATCATACGATATATGATGTGATATTTTTTTTTTTTAATTATTTTGGTTTATGTCTTAATATCAGTCATCAGTGATCAATGTTATTGATAGAGCTAGGTCACCCACGTAAAGAAATCTTACTCTTGTCATCCGATAATTAGTTGTTATATTCCCTGTAATCGCAATATTTTGTGATCCGAGAACACCATCTTGGTCATCCGAGAACACCATCTTGGTTTTGGAACAAGTGCATCTTCTGCACATGTCCATGCTTTCATTAACATTGAAAGTGGTTGGGTATATAAATCCCTATGCGATTTGCCATTCTCTGTATAAACTCGAGAAACAAGATACAATTTTTCGGCCGCCGCGCCCACTTTGGTCATATTAGGGATTCTTATTTGGACCTGATACTTTATTTCACTCAATTTTTCTTTTAGGAATTAAGACATAAGTTTGGTACGCTGATATACACGATGTGTGTGAGCATGAGACATGACAACCTCTTGATGCGTAATCACGACCCCGGTGACACATATGCACTTTTGAACACGATTTGGCTGATCCGATCCATACCTTGATTAAGCAAAAGGAGCTAGACATAAAACTTAGAAGTGATTCGACTGTATTGGGATTTTTTGAATCAGGTATACTAATATTAATTTTGTTTGTCTCTTTTGCATGTTTTCGGCCGGATTCAATACCTTGACAACCACATGTTCCGAAGTTGAACTCATCGAAACTACATCCATGGACTGAATCAACGCCACATCTTCTAGTATACCTTATAAATCTTGTCAGGGTGGTAAATATTTCCAAGATATTTCCTAAAGTTATATACTTGGTAAATATTTTATTTATTTTATTTTTATTATTACTTTCCAAGTTCTATTTATATTTTTGCTCACGTCAATCTATAGAGAACGAAAGAAAAGAAAAAAATCCATCGTAAGATGGTTTATAGTTTCTATTTCCCTAATGAAACTATAATCACCAAAAATTGGTATCGTTGTAGATTTCATTATCTTTACGGTAACTAATGACATGCATGGTTCACAGAACCTCCGGCCAATTTAATTGGTATCTTTGTCCATTAGACAAAGATCATGTGATTAATGGTTTCTATTTATTTATTTTATTTTATTTTTGTGCAAGAAACCATCTGTCAGCTAACTATGCGATATCAAAAGCGACAATATTTTTAAAATTTGTCGACACAATTTTATTAATTGTACAAACCAATTGATGTTGGTTTTTCCCCACCAATTCTCCTTAATGAGATTAAAAAAAAAAAAAAAAAAATTGGCATTCAACTTTTAGCCGATATTGGTTAGTGATTTCTATTCCTTCAAAGAAATCTTCATCAACAAAAAGTAGGGTTTGCTCTACAAAGATTAAAAGGCTTACAATTGGTTGTTTTATGTGTTGCTTAAGCGCTAACCCTTCATACACCAGCTGCATATAGTTGTTTTTTATGTCAAGGGCCACATAATGATCCTAGCTTATGGGTATCAAAACATTAAAGATGATTTTCTAAGTCATTATCAGAACATTATCAAAATTATCGTTCCACTACTAAATGGGTATAATGAACGGTGAAGGGACATGGTCATATTATACAGTAAGATACTAAGGATTTCTTTTTCTTTTTCATATACCGTAATTGATTTATTTATTTTATTTTTATTATATGTATGCCATGGGTAACCAACTTTAAGCAAAAATTCCATTGTCCTTTCTTTTCTTATATCCCTTTTCATAGAGAGAAAATAAAATCCATTGATATATGGTATACGATTTCTATTCTTTCATGAAACCGTAATCACCAAAAATTGGTGTCATCGCGATCTAGCTACCTTTACGGTAGTTAATCATATGCATGGTTGAAAAACCTACGGCCAATTAGTTTTGGTATTTTCGTCTATTTGATGAAGATCATGTGATTTTTATGATCGGTTTCTATTATTTTATTTTATTTCAAAGAAACCATCTATCAACCACGAAGTGGATTTTCCCTATGTGATCACTAAGTCGGCATTTCTTTTTCTTTTAGTCGATGCATTTTTGATGTATCGTATATACCAACCAGTATTGGTTTTCTCCATCAATTATGTGGAAGAAGATGTTAAAATTGGCATTCTAAGAAATTTTAGCCACTATTTTTTTTCTTTCATAGTTTGACGATAATCGTTTAAACAAACCATTACCAATTATGGTTTTATTTTTCTACTAATAACCCATTGATTTCCATTCCTTACGGGAAAACCATGGATTCCTTAAAAACGAAAATGATCTCTTTATTTTCTTAAAAAGAATCATATAAGACAATTGATTTGGTTTTTCCCTATCGGTCCTAAGAGGATATATAAAGTATCGTTATTATGATATTCCCAATTGCAAACACCTAGAGAAATTGTTGTATTCTTTAGGGATATTGAGCATTTTTTTTTCCTCATGGTAAATCTCCAAAATTTTAAAATAATTCCACTTGTAGTTGGAATTGGACACAAAGATCAAAGGGTGCTTTTAGGCTTGTTAGCCTAAATCATTAATTAGTCCTTGTAGTGACTATATTGATCTAAATATTATTATTTTTTTTGAATGAAATAAAGTGTCTATAATTTCATTGTTAGGTGAATGAATATATCGTCGGCCCTATAGGTCATTGGAGATTTATCTTTTCTTTGCTCTAACCAACGAATCCATGGTTGATTTTAAATTTGTATGTCAAAAAGACTACAATTTTATTTTTATTTTTAGGACAAGTTCTTATGGCTTTTTGAAGTCATTATCTACTGCTCAACCGGTATCATTAAAATCCAGAAATTATTATGAGTATTGTCCTTGATTTAATCGGATAATACTCTACGAATATATATTTATTTTTCGTATATGAGATGACAATTTCGCTTAATCAGGGGAGACTCTATACTATTAAAGGTTGGCATTAATTAACTTAAAGGTTATATCACTTCTCTCCCATCATGATCAAATCGAAAAAGGCTGCAATTAAACAGGCGTGAACAAATCTCATTTAGCTTTCCAATAAGTTTATGCAATTTGAAAAAGGAAAACGCAATCACATCTAGCAAACATGTGGTATTTTTGTATATGCTACAGATAGCTCCAACAGAGTCTATCATAATATGATTCACGTTCTCAAAATTCATATCTCCTTATTTGAATAGTAGGAGATTATCACGCCTTGTGGGCGTTGGTACCAGTAATTTTGAATTTTTTAAAGTATGCATACACAAATTATATGAGATCGTGAAATGTTAATACAATTGTCGAATATTCATTTATAGTAGCTAATGAAATAAATGATAGTGGTTGTTAACCCTCTCGCAGGAATATTGACATATGTGATTGGTTGGCATACAATCCAAATTAGATTGGATTAATTTCTCAATAACACAATTTTGGATCCAAAACTTACACCTTAAAATTGCCAAGCCTACTTACAAAGTTGGTGTAGTTATAACGTTTATATGAGAAATATGTTCCTTTTTAGGACGATTTAAGGGTTTTATTTCTGCTCAAACCCGAGGATTGATTCAATAAATTTTTGTTCCCTATGTATAATGCTTTTGGCGTGGTAGTCCTTGAAGGACTCATATTGCATTTACACAAGAAATGTGATTGGGAACATATTCAAATTTGTAATCCTTGTAGGATTCAAATTATATTCGATGTGCAACCACCGACTTCGATTGTGTTAGGTTTTAACAATCCTTTTTGTGTTTATAGAAATTTGGTACAAAACCAAAAATCCGGATAATTAGTTGATGCTATAAATTTTATGGGTCTCTTGAGGAGTCCTTAAAAACACAAAAATCCACGTTTTAGCAGCATATTCTATTATTTTTTTTTCTTCTTTCTTTCTTAAATCTGCAGTTAGAATTATGCTAGCTTAAACTCGTCCTCGTCTTTCAGATAGACTAGAGTTATTATTTTGATGCTTATTTATTTTTTAAAAAACTCATATTGTTGGGTTAGCATCGATAAATACGTCAAAAGTTGTACTCTTTTCCCTTTGTTTCAGGTTTTTACCCATGTGGTTTTCCTGACAAGGTTTTAACGAGGCAACATCTCGTTGACGTTTGATTTTCTTTCAAAAATGTTGATATTTGTGCTCTTTTTCCTTCGTCCATATTTTTTCCCCACTGGGTTTTATTGTCAAGGTTTTAGTGAGGCAATTTATTCAACATGGTGGTCATCCAAGGGGGAGTTGTATAATTTTGGTTATTTGGTGGATTCCCACCATTAACTAGGTCATTCTATTTTGTTAGACCACATCAACATAAGAACCCTTAGGAATTTGGATATCATTCTGATCCATTTATGGTATGATCACAAACTTTACTCACCTATGGCACTATAACTGCATATTGGCACTTTGTTGAAGAAACTACATCAACTACTTTTGCAAATCATCTACGAGAAGCTAGGAATCCAAGAAGCAAGTCCTCAATGTATTTAAAGAAACGTGAAGAATCGAGAACACTACCATTAGAAGACTAACACACACTACACCAAATTCCCGGATTCGTAACAGGAATTCGTAACGGCTTTATGGCCGTTACGAAATTCCCGTTACAAATAGCCGTTAAAAAATTTGTAACAGGCCGAGCCGTTTTAATCTATCAAAAAAATTCGCAAACGAGGCTAGCCACATTCTGAATATTTTTATAGGCGTGCGAGTTACACGCTTGGTCACACTTGGGTCGTAACACTTGAAGTTTGTGTGTGTGCCATTCACATGCGCGCTATTGTTTTTCCACCCAATATGGGTAATGCGAGAGGATATTTCCTCCCCTGAGATAGGGTTTTCCCCTGAGAAATGAAATCGATTTTTTTCATTTTTCATTTTCTTTCTCTCTTTTTTTGCTCATGCCGTTCTTCTCTTCCTCCCACAGAAACCATCTTTTCTGCTCATTTTCCCCTGAGATAGTACCATCTTCCATCATCGATCTTTTATCTTTCTTTTTTTTCCGCTCTCATTATCTTTCTTTTCAGCGAAATTTCTTTACCAGAGCGAAAAATCAGATCATCCTCTCTTCTTCATTCCCTCTGAAATTGCTGATTTGTTTAGAATCAGTTGATGTTAGTCTCATTTTCCCCTTAGTTTTTAATTCGGAATCGGTTGTTTAGAAATCTAAAGATTATCATCTCGTAAATCAAAACACATCTAATTTTTCTAATTTCGTATGAAACCCTAGAAATTTGATTTTCATCTACATAATCTTTCTTCTCAAAATGTAGACATAAATACTCCTATAAGGTGAGTTTATTAAAACCCTAGTTTCATTGTTTATTTGTCTTTGTGATATTCAATTATTTAGGTATGAGATTTGTGGTTTTTTTCTTCTTCGATCTGAGGAACATTAGTCCAAAAAAACAGAGAAGAAAGACATGAATTAGATCGAGAAGAAAACGAATGTAATCGTTTCCTACTTTTAATAATCAAATATGTTTGATGTTCATAACTTCATATAGAGTTTTAAGGGTTTATGACTATTGGGGCTTCTATTTGATGATTCATTGTTAGGGGGATTTTGCTTGATTTGGCTATGAGTGTGTTGACTATGCACATAATTGAATTTGCTAAACCATGTTGATTGATTCAAAGGAATAGCTTTCCACATTATTATTGAAGGATTCATATACTTCCATTTGCCCGCAATGCTTCAATTCTAATTCATTCGTAGGAAATGCCAGGGGTGCAGTTCTCTCGGCCAGAATTGCCACTTATAAAGTCTGTTTCGCTAATGGTTGTGAATCAGACGCAATTTTGGCTGCATTTGATGACGCAATTGCTGATGGCGTTGACATTCTTTCGTTAACGCGGGACACGATGCCACCGAATTTGACCTAGATACTGTTGCTATTGGGTCTTTTCATGCTATGAAGAAAGGGATACTCACTTCGCATTCAAAGAGTAACGAAGGACTGTTCTAGCGAGACGGTGGGCAGTAATGCACCTTGGATACTAACCGTAAAGCAAGTAGTACCGATCGACGGTTCTTGGACAAAATTGTCTTAGGAAATGGAAAGACGATTCGGTAAGTTTAATGATATCCAAAGTGTTATTAAAATTTTGGAGCATACTCTCCGAATGACATTGGTCTCGTAGTTTCGTGTTATGTAAATTATTTGATGTGATGAAACAGGTATTGGAGTGAACGGTTTCAAGTCCACTGAACTCGATTCCCCGCTTCGCATGGATATAATGTTTCCACCATATGTACTCCTTTGTCAGCGTAAGTTACTTTTGTACTTTACATCTAAAGAATTTCAGCTCTAACAATAAGTAAAAACACCGACGGTTGAGCAAATGTTTACCAAACTTCGTGGCTTGCGATCAAGGGTGTTTGGACAAAGACTTGGTTAAGGGGAAAATTGTCATTTGTGATACACCCAAAGCAACTGAGCCTTTTACATCGGGAGCTCTAGGAACCATCTTGATTTCCGATCTTGCACACGCACGGTTTGATGTGTCTAGCGTTTATCCATTACCAGCTGCTCTAATAAACACTACGAATGGTGACCTTCTCAAGTCTTATTTCAGGTCTACCCGGTAAGTATATAATATTTCAGCACCAATTATTTTTTGTCAATACAAAATGATGTATGGTTTAACGTCTTTTATTAATTTTAACAGAAACCCAGTAGCCACCATTTTGCAAACTGAATCAATAAAAGATTTTGAAGCTCCTGTAGTAGCTTCATTTTCTTCTCGTGGACCAAACAAAATCTCACCCGACATTATCAAGGTGAGGGAAAATGTTTTATGCCTGTGCATGTCCGTGCTAGTCATTATTTATATAATTGGTCTTTCGTTAATATTGTTTTCTTTCATTATGTAAAACAGCCGATATTAGTGCACCGGAGTTAATATATTGGTGCGTACTCACCCGTGGCTAATCCTTCCGATAATCGTGGGTGATAATAGGTCGATGAAGTATAATATTATCTCGATTACATCGATGGCGTGCCCTCATGCAACGGGAGCAGCAGCTTACGTTAAAACACACCATCCTGATTGGTCTCCTTCGGCTATAAAGTCCGCTCTAATGACTACAGCTATCGCGATGAACAGTACAAAGAATTCTGGTGCAGAATTTGCTTATGGATCTGGTCAAATTGATCCAGTGAAGGCTCTAAATCCTGGTCTAGTTTATGACGCACATGCAGATGACTACGTCCAATTTTTATGTGGTATGGGTTACGACTCGTCAAAAGTGAAGCTCATTACAAATAGTACTTGTCCTGGCGGAAGACCTACAACTAATCATACTAGGAATCTAAATTATCCTTCGTTTGGTGCTCATGTCGAAGTGGGGAAAAAGATCAACTTGAAGTTTGTAAGAACCGTGACCAACGTAGGCACCACAAGTTCAACCTATACGGTGAAGGTTACATCGGATAATAGGCTTATGGTGGCAGTGGAACCAAAAGTCCTTTCTTTCAAGTCATTGAACGAGAAGAAGTCGTTTGTGGTAACCGTTGTTGGAGATACATTCGGTCCAGATGAAATGGCAACTGCATCTCTGGTGTGGTCTGATGAGGGTCACATTGTGAGAAGTCCAGTTGTTGTATATTCGCAGGCTATTCTCTGAGGTGGCTAAATTTTAGAAAATTCCTCCTCTCTTAAGCTCTTATCAATTGAATTTTGATCTTGGATAGTAAAAGCTAACGAATGTGAATTTAGTACGTAATGTTAATACATTTTTCATTTCAGAATAACTTGCATTTTGTAGTGTTTTCCCCGCAGAGAAATCGTGTGCCTTCGTCTCTCGAGGGATGAATTTTGGTTTTTCAGCCTAATTACTAATGTTTCTCATGTATTTGTTTTTTTGGTTTGTTGATTCATTCAGGTGAAATGTCTGAACAAGGAGCAACAGCAGCAACAACAAATTCTTGCACCGCAGCAATAACATATAGGTATGCATTTTATTTATAAAACATGGAAGTTGAATATAGAATAACTGAACTGGTTTGTTGAAATTCCTTGAGCGTGTTGTTCTAGTAGAGGATTGTGTAGGCAATGATGTCCTCTACCATGCATAATCATAGGCTTTAACTTGTTGGTTTGGCTAAGAAAGTGTTTGTGGACTGTTTTTCATTGAATTTTTCTGACTGATAGAATTTGAAATCCTTGGCACCAGAGAGTGATAGGTAATTATCTTTGTTGGTTGCAGGATGAGAAGCTGAACTTGAGTAGTTGGAAGGAGCAGAGTTAGAGGAACAACTCCTATAACTCATGACATAAACTCTGCACTCAGATATGTACTTGGCAAGAAGGAAACCGACACAACCTGCTCCTCAGAAGAACAAAACTGAGGCAGATGCATTGGCTGCACTAGAGGCAGAGATGGCTCTCTGAACAGGTACTTATCTCAATCCTGGCTTAGCTAAATATTCTACTTAGTTACCTAAAATCGGTGAGAATCTACACTATTTAAGTTAAAATTGCGTAATCGAGATTCAGACTGTTAGTGCGAAAGATCCTTGTATTATGTTGTTAACAAGTATCAGTTAGTTTCAGGGATTGAATTAGACTTATCGACAAACATTTAGGAGTTTAATTGCCACACGAGCCTTGTGTTGTTATCATGCCTTTAATTCTTTTCATTGCCTTGTATTCCATGGGTTTTTTCCTTCCATCATGCACATTTACACTTCTTTGAATACTTTCTAATATAAGCTATTTTTGTTTGCAGGAAGCAATTAGGCGTGGAAGTGTTCGCTGGCCTGCAAGTGTTGTAGCCATGATTATAGGTATATAGTTTCTTAGGTACAGAATATGTTCATGACCTTTGTACTACACAGATTTTGTATTCACTTAGGGCATAGGAATGAACTTATAGTGATATAAGTGAACATGAACTGAACTTAGGAAGTTTCTACGTATTCCCATGGATTTTTTTTGGTACTTAAAAGAATGTGTTATCCTTTTTGGTATGAATCGAATGAGTATTGATATGAATTGAATGAGTGTTGATGTGAATTGATATGATGAATGGATTCAAAGGTGTGTGCAGGATATTTAGAATTCGAGCTTACTTCCTAAGAAAATAAACGCCCGATCCGCCGTTGACTGGTCAAGGTTGACCGGCAAGAATTTTTTGGCGTTACGAAAAATTTCGTAACGGCTCAAAGAATGTTACGACCACGTTGTTACAAAAAAAAATTGTAACGGCCCCGAGCTGTTACCACGTGTCCAATTCTGTAACGGCCCTCACCATTCTAGAGCCAAGATAAATCGAAATTCATAACGGCCCCATTGCCGATTAAAAAAATGTAACACCCACTTTTGCAACAAGCAAGAGCCGTTACAACCCGTTTTAGTAACGGCTCTATTCTGTTACGAATCCGAAAATTTGGTGTAGTGACAAAAGAAGACTTCATCAACTTGGAAACTTCTCACGAAAGCATTGCTATCTCCAGTATTCAAGAAATTCGTTTACCGAAATTGGCTCGACTCAAGATTTGCAAGCCAAGATATAATCAAGTACTCATCATGGGAGCGCCATCATCAAAGGTGCATTCTGGACTTATCGTGTTGTACTCTTTTTCCTTCTTCAAGGTTTTGTCCCACTGGGTTTTTCCTTGTCAAGGTTTTAACGAGGCAACGTATGCGTGTCCAACACTGTCCAAGTCTTTACATGCTTATGCAATTTCAGGTTTTTCTCTTTTGAGTTTTCCTGGTATATTTGTAATGACTTAGCCACAGTGGTCATCAGGGGGAGTGTTATAAACCAAGTTTATTTACTAAGATGCCCTTCGTGTCTAAGTTTAGGGTTTACATATCTTAGACACAAAGTCTTCTATCTATATAAATAGAGGCTTAAATATTGTATTCTACACACACATCTAATAAGATTTTCTCCCCTTCTTCGTCTCTACTTTGTGTCTTTCCTTCTCTATTTTCTAGTTCCACAACAGTGGGAAGATATTAGAATACTTCTGAATTTTTAAAAAATGTATTATAAGGTATCTCTGAAGCAGAGACTAAACTGCGATCAGCTTAGTTACAACATGAGTGGCAGTAAAACATCGATTCTTCTGTTGAGACCCAAATCTATCTCCAGAAGACCGAGGCATTTTTGTGCCCCTCTTATAATAGACATCATATATACAGCAATTTCAATGTACCTAGTTGTCGTATAACTTCAACCAGATTTTTGTTATATCAGGAAATGACTCGTTCAAATAAAATTGGTTGATGTTAGTTACCTCATGTAAACGTGAATTCTATTCTGCGCTTCTTCGGTTATTCCTAAAATGGTTCAAGATTGTTTGCAGATGAATGGAGGAGTAGCCTCAACCCATTTCACCTGTGATATTATGGCTTTTACTTTATTTGGCTGCTAGGCTTTATAAGCCAAGCCATTGAAGTCCTATTTAGATATTCAAATTTCGAAAACAACAAATTGTTCAATAGAAAACATGATAATAATCGAAAATGGAGCAACTTAGACCAGCTAATAGTCTGGTCAGTATTTTTATTAAGGTAAGAGACGACAATCCTAGCCAGCGACGGATCCAGGATTTTATGTCTGTGTGGGCTAAAATTTTATTTTTTTAGCCAATATTCTATTTAATTTTTTGGATTGCGATATTGATGGCTGCAGTTATAATACCTGGTGCGACATGCTATTTTTTCTTTTCTACATATCGGGTATCGGTTCGAGAGCAAGTTTCCAAAGCAAAATGCTCGGAGTGGTTGCGGTTTTTGCTATCACGCTCTTCTTTTTGTTTTTCTCTCGGAATGTTGCTTTCCACTTACGCTATGTAATATTTGTCGATATACTTACATTTTCCGAGAAAGAAAAGCAAAAATGAACCGATGTAGGAATGATACATCTAGGAAGTTATGTTAATCTTCACACCCTTTACTGTTTAATTT
This sequence comes from Papaver armeniacum, assembly GCA_023531295.1. Classification (NCBI taxonomy): domain Eukaryota; kingdom Viridiplantae; phylum Streptophyta; class Magnoliopsida; order Ranunculales; family Papaveraceae; genus Papaver; species Papaver armeniacum. The sequence continues at coordinate 56,565 of JAJJWW010015527.1, read as the reverse complement.
TCGTAGCATGGTGAAATATGAGGAGTAATAAAAAAAAAATGACCCATGTTTTAATCGACACATAGCAAACAGCATAAATAAGTGTTTAGTTGGTAAGTTTAATAATTTTAAGAAACAATATGAATACGTGTTATTACTTTAGTTTTTAAATGTTTTTTAAAAGGAAAAAAAACTACTTTAGTCTTTGCGACTGAGATTTAATATTAAAGGTTATATCTTCCTAGTGGGCTAACTGAAATTTGTACCTGGGCTAAGTTCCACAAATGTTAAAAATTACATTCACTAAACAGCTTTTTATGAATTTTGGGGTGGGCTTAAGCCTAGGTAAGCCACCCTTAATACCGTCCCTGATCCTAGCATCAGTTCTAATGCAAATACTTGGATTTGGACAGCTTGGCAGCTTCAAGAACAATCAAGATCACTTACAGCCTCTTCGGGATTCCTTGTTAAGCAGCCTGAAACAATTTTGGATCCTTGATAGTTCCCTGCAATAACAACATCGGTTAAGACCAGTTTTTCGGATTTTGCCGGTCTCGTTCGAAATCCTCCACAAATTGTCTCATCATCCCGCTTTGTATCTTCCTATGCTTCAAATGATGTAAAAAGCCACCGATTTTCTTCTTCGTAACTCTATCCTCCCATGAACTTACCATGAGTATAAAACCAATCTCGAAATTAGACCAATATAATCCTCCACTAGCATAAACATACTCCCCAAAGGCAACTGGCCATCAACACATTCTTCTAAATCTTCAATCTCTTATCGATACTTATCGCCGAAGTTACATTCTCTTTGCATCTCCAATGAACTTCCTGAATTTGTGGTTTTCAGGGATTTGTGGAGGAGGATAATTAAAAGTGTGGTGGTGGGATTTTGGGATGAATACTGTTATTAGATTGGAAGAAGAGGTTGGATTAGTATTCGAGATTAATGAAGAAGAAGATGAAGGTATGTATTATCCCTTCATCTCCACCCAACTTCCCAATGTCGCCAAATTTGCACCGGTCCCACCAATTTCGCCAACTTCCCAAGGACAGCCCAAGTCATGCCAGCTAGCACGCTCAGCTTCCCTACCTTGCGCCGGTCCCACCAGCTAGCACGCTCAGTTTCATAACTCGCGTCAAACTTCTCAATGCCGCCCAGCTCCCTGTCTCTCAATGATGTTGACTTCCCAATTGTGCCAGCCTCCCGATTTGTGCAAAACTGTCAGAGGCAAGGATTCCAAATCCTATTTATAAAAAGGTCAGACAAGCCTCCTCAATTCTCTTTACGATTTACTGCTGATAATTTTTCACCATCTTATGCTTACCTCGCAACAAAGCTCCTGTTACGAGCTAATCAGGGGACTTAATGTTGATGGTGGTTTTTAAACAAAGGGTAAAATCGTAAAACCCCAAATAACCTAATGTCACCGTTGACACATTTATTAGAACATTTAATGCATGTAGTCGTAATTAATAGGTATTTTTTCAAATTAGGGTTACAACGAAACAAACCCTAATTCCCCTCCGTGCCAATGGCAAATCATGCCAGCCACACCTAGCCCAAGCTAGCCGCGCCATGCCAAACACACTCTGCATTGGCCCTAGCTATGCTAGTCACACCAAACGCGCCAAAGCATGCCAACCATAACCGCACCTCCGTGCCAATGGCAAATCATGCTAGCGACACCTATCCCAAGCTAGTCGCGCCATGCCAAACGCACTCTGCCTTGGCCCTAGCTATGCTAGTCACACCAAACGGGCCAAAGCATGCCAACCATGCTAGCCGAACCTCCGTGCCAATGGCAAATCATGCCAGCCATACCTAGCCCAAGCTAGCCACGCCATGCCAAACACACTCTGCCTTGGCCCTAGCTATGCTAGTCACACCAAACGTGCCAAAGCATGCCAACCATGCTAACCGCACCTCCGTGCCAATGGCAAATCATGCCAGCCACACCTAGCCTAAGCTAGACGCACCTCTATGCCAATGGCAAATCATGCCAGCCACACCAAACGCGCCAAAGCATGCCAAGCATGCTAGCCGCACCTCTTTGCCGATGGCAAATCATGCCAGCCACACCTTGCCCAAGCTAGCTGCACCATGCCAAACACACTCTGCCTTGGCCCTAGCTACGCTGGTCACGCCACGCCAAGCTAAACACCCTTACCTTGGTCCTAGTTGCGCCATGCCAACACGCTCGCTGGTAGCTTATCCTACCAGGGCGCGACCCAAATTGGCCACGCATGCCATTGGCACATGCCAACACGCCGCCGGTAGCTTTTCCTACCCGGGCGCGACCCAAATTGGCCACGCATGCCATTGGCACATGCCAACACGCTCGCTGGTATCTTTTACTACTGGGCGCGACCCAAATTGGCCACGCATGCCATTGGCACATGCCAACATGCTCGTTGGTAGCTTTTCGTACCAGGCATGCGACCCAAATTGGCCACGCATGCCATTGGCACATGCCAACACGCTCGCCGGGTAGCTTTTCCTACCAAAGGCGCGACCCAAATTGGCCACGCATGCCATTGGCACATGCCAAAACGCTCACTGGTATCTTTTCCTACCAGTATGCGACCCAAATTGGCCATGCATGCCATTGGCACATGCCAACATGCTCGCCGGGTAGCTTTTCCTACCGTGGCGCGACCCAAATTGGCCACGCATGCCATTGGCACATGCCAACACGCTCACGGTAGCTTTTACTACTGTAGGCGCGACTCAAATTGGCCACGCATGCCATTGGCACATGCCAACACGCTCGCCGGTAGCTTTTCCTACTGTGGCGCGACCCAAATTGGCCACGCATGCCATTAGCACATGCCAACACGCTTAGCTTTTCCCACTGTGGCGACCCAAATTGGCTACGCATGCCATTGGCATATGCCAACACGCCGGGTAGCTTTTCCCACTGTGGCGCGACCCAAATTGGCCACGCATGCCATTGGCACATGCCAACACGCTTCGCCGGTAGCCTTTCCTACCAGGGCGTGACCCAAATTGGCCACGCATGCCATTGGCACATGCCAACATGCTCGTTGGTAGCTTTTCCTACCAGGTCGTGACCCAAGTTGGCCACGCATGCCATTGGCACATGCCAACATGCATCGCTGGTAGCTTTTCTTATAAGGACATAGCCCTAATGACCATGCACGCCATTGGCACTTGCCATACACGCCACTAGCAGCTCTGGCATTGCCACTTACACTCAACGTACAAGAATTCCGCACATGCCACACACGCCACTAGAAGCTCTGGCATTGCCACTTGCACTCAAGGTGCAACCCACAACAAAGGCATTCCGCACATGCCGCCGGCACATGCCACACGCGCCTCTAGCGCCACTTGCACTCAAGATGCAACCGACACTCGAGACATCAACACAAACTGGGGATGCTTTAGGGTTTTGGTTTGGCGGTCACGGCATGCGCGTACACTACACTCACATTAAGAAAGCGTGAATAGGAATAAAGTGGTCAAATAAATGAGGAAATAATGGTGAAAACGTTTTCACCCATAAACACCTTGCGGTTACCACCTCCTCCCATTATTTCACCCATTACTCTCTTCCTTCATGAGGCCAGGATACGTTTCAGCCTCGACTTGTATAAATAGGTCTTACCTATTTCCACCGGACAACAAGTCTCGGTCAAGAGAAAAATACAACACTCTCAGAAAAGGAAACTTTGCAAGCTCTCCAAAAACCTTCCATCTCTTGCAAGCTTCCTAAGCTTTCACTTTATGATACAAGTCAAGACACTACTCTCCCAGAATTATTCTGGTCTTAACACCTTTCTTTGCTTCCCTCCCCAAATCAACCCTTCTCCTCCACTTTGTGACCGAAGCAAGTCTGGAACGGCCATTTCTTGGTTTAGGCCGTACTTGTACAGATTGATCTCTCGAATCTAGAAAGTGCTCACGTGCAGCACATTTTTTTAGGGTTTAAACCAGTTTATCACTCACCTACCGAATTTACCGAAATCGACGGAAACGATTTTTACACCATAAACAACTGCCGATCGCTCTTTCGCCGGCAGGTTCAACTTTGAATAAGCTGCCAACCACATATCCGCCGGAATGGTCCTCGGATGAAGAACACGCCGACTATCTTGGGCAGCAATCTTACGGTCGGCATGTAAATATTTCCTACCCATCCGGCTATCTTAAAGTCGACATGCAAAAAAAAAATACAACATTGTCCAACCGACATAATATGGAAGATGTAATTTACTTTATTCATGCAATTTTGGTTACTACATTGATTTAAACATAAAACCTAATCCTTGTCGACGGAAAAACGAATGCACTTAGCATGTGCATCAAGCCTTTGAACCCCTAGGCGACCCTATTGGACGAGTTATAGTCTCGTGAGGGCTTACATATAGGTATACCCACAAAACCTACACTAAAACTTCTAAATCCATCAATTTTCCACCGACGAAGACGATACATCATCCAAGTATTCCGGGTTATCCACCGGGATTCTTTCGTCCAAGAAGTGATAGCTTGCATCGAACGTGAATACTTCCCCCTTTACCTCCAAGTGGCGCCCTTTCACGACTTCATGCTTCAAAAACACAAAAACATTTGTTAATGGTGTTTCAACAACATGGGTTGCGAGAAAAAATACCACAAAATTACTTAAAAATTGTGCAATGGATAAGGTGAAGGGGCGAGTGTTAAAAATCTGAGGTTGGAGCACTAAAAAAGAAAGTATCGCATTTTCGATTACTAGGTGCCTAGCGTGCACTTGTTGAACACTTCTTGCGTTAAGATTCCAAATCTCTTGGCTAAATTTGTTGTGTACCCTATCCCAAAAGGTTATGGAATCCACCCTTTTGGAGGACTGCCTTCGATCACTAGTCTCCGCATACCAAGCTTTAGTGATTGCCAAATCTTCATTAGAATCAAATGAAGCCATTTCTTGTGTGTAGAGAGCTATTGGGTGAGTTAGATGGAGTGTGTGATGATATGAGCTTTGGAGAGTATATGTGATGTAGTTTTACAAGTGGTAAGTAGAGTATCGTTCGCTCAGACTTTTTTTAAAGATTTTGATTTTAGACTTAATGAAAGAAATACGAAAACTAGCAAATAAAACAAAGGATGATAATAATATTGAGAGATTACTGGGAATCAGGATTCCACCGAACTCTTTTTCTATGGTTCAATTATTAATTCTTTGACAATTATAGCTCCAAAAATAATAGTTATCGACTCTAAATCTTTGCCAAGATAGATTTTATAAAACATTAATTGTAAATGGTAAGCATGGATTATCAAAACACCTAAGCTAAGCATAACACATCAAACTAAATCACAACTAATTAATTTAAAATCATAATTCAAATTATATTAATGCAAAAGTCGTAAAAAGAATTAAATAAAGTTACCACAGTGATGAGAATTGGCTTCCTCCGTCATCCCAACGATGGGGTTTAGCTCCTCATATCAAAAACACGCACAAAATAATAATCCATAGATCAAAAAGGTGTTTTATTGAAGAAATTGTATAAAACAGTAGATTTGTAACGCTCGTAATGGTGTTACAAACGTCATCATATACAAGTTTCTAAGATCTGTCTAAGAACGATAGTTGTTTGACTCTGTCGTTGTATTTAAGATCGCATACAAGCGAGTCATTCTTCGTGTTCCTCGTAACGACACTTCTAAACTGTCGTCTGCAACCTCTCTTCTTCCTCTTCACCTGCTGTTGCTGCAACTCCTCCTGCAGCGTGATTTACTGCCTCTGCTTCACCCCAAACTCTCCGACCTCCTTCTATTAACCTCAAAACACCTTTATATACCCAACAGGTCGAATTAATCTCCCAAAATCTTCCAATATTTCTTTCCCTTCTTCACGGCCAAGACGTAATTTTTCTTTCTTCCAAACTTCTTACACGTCTCTAACAGAGTTCGATTGGTCCAAAACTCTTCTAAACTTGGTATTTAATCTCACAACAGGATATTCTCTCGTAGCTTCCCTGTTTAGAATAATCTCTCGAGATATTGTTCTCCTCAGATCGTGATAATTTCCACATATAAGAGTTTTCGATCCCTTTTTAATCTCCTAAACACGTCAACTTACTTTGTTATTAGGTCACCATTTAATCCCCGTGTTTAATTCTTCTAAAAACTCTTCCAAAAATATAACAAAGACCCGAGAATTTTTTTCTTCTCTGTTGCTTAGCAAACCCGTGTAACTTCCACTCCTCTGTTTTCGCGAGAACCGATCATCCAACCAATTCTGTTCGAATCCAACAGTCATACCATCCCTGATTAGCCCAAACAGGCTCGTTCAAAGTAATTCTGATTGAATCTCCACGAACACGTTTAATAATCGAACCCTAATCTGTTCTTTGCGGCATAGATATTTCCCGCCAAAACCTAAGATTTAAACTGTTGAAGATGGTCGCCCCTTATCCGTTCATGGGGTGCGAATAGCAAGTAATTGCCCCTTAGTAATTGAGGTGCCCCTTATCCAAATGAGGGGTCCGAATAGTAATTTTCTCCCACGAGCGCAAATAACACTTTTCGAGCCAAATTTTCCGCAAAAGCTTATTTCTCCAAAAACACCTAGAAAGACATAAAATAACCAAATAAGCACAAAATCGAACACTAACAATATACATAATTGAGATTATATTAGACAGATAAATGCGTCTATCAATATGGAAATAGTTGTGTGTTGTTTTGTGGAGATAAGTAGTGTATTTATAGGATGGTGCCCAAATTTGGCCATTATAGTGTCCAAGTACAAGTGAATCATTGCAATTGTACTTGCAAAAATTTGAATTTTGAACCCTCCGGCGGGGTCGTAAATTTGCTACAATGCCGGGAATGTATGGGTTCATTAGCATGCCGGCCAAACTACCGCCGGCATTTTCTAATTTTGTTTCCCTCCCGACCTTACATGATTTTAGGCATCAGAAGAATGGTTTTTTTTCAAGATAGGGCCGGCAGGGTATCTATTTTCGTACCCTTCTGGCTACAAAAACGCCGACTTAGTAGGAATCGTATTACCTTGCCGGCCCTGATAACTACAAAATTTTTTTTTGACAGGGCCGGCAGTCTGACATTTCACAACCTCGCCGGCCCTGGGACAGCCGACAGGGTAGCTTAAAAAAAGCATGCCGGCAAATGTATTGACACTTTATATAGCTAAACAAACCATTCATTCAACAAATAGAAATCCAATATTTTTTGTCCAAAATACGAAAACATGTCCCATAAACTGTAAAAAAACATTTGTCCACACCATTAACTTAAACATTTGTCCACCAAAACAGAAAGAAATAAACTAGGAAAGCATTCATTGGCCAAGACCACGACCACGACGACCACGACCCCGTTTTGGAACACTACCTTCACCACCACGACCACTGCTGCTACCTTCACCACATTGACCACTGCTGCTACCTTCACCACCACGAGCACTATGAGTCCTCTTTTTATCAGCCTTTATCTTGGCTTGTGCTTCCTTCATAGCTTTTTCTTCCGCCTTTACTTCAGCCTGAAGTTGCTTGAACAATAGATGGGCATCCTCATTGTCAACATTGCAAGCATAGTCAATGTGCTTTCTTTACACAGGTTCTCCTCTGTCTTTCGCGCAACACAACACCATCACAAAGGTCTTCAACTGATCCTTCTATATTCAATTAAACAACAAACAATTAATAGAATGATTCGGTAATGCAATCAATCTTAAAATAGTAAGAGCAACTCTAAAATACTTACAAATATATTAAGCAATGTTGCTGGGTCTTTCGATTCCATCTTCTTCTTACGAGCCAGTTCTTCAGTACTCATTGGCCTAATCACAGTAGGAAGAGACCAACCCAAGTACCACGTCATGTATTTCTCAGTAGCTTCATGACCGGTGGTCACCTCGTCCAAAAGACTCACATCGATTTGACTGCGACGCCTATCATTCCAAAGTTCTTGAGTTGGTGATGGAAGGTAAGAGACGTACGTTCATACCTTTTTGGTACGTGCTGTAATCATTCATATCCACAGTAAAGGACGGCTTTGCTGCATCGAAATGAGGTTCTTCTTGGACGTAACCCAATTGTCGCATTACCCGATGTGGATCGTACATTGAAAATCCTTCAAACACAGTCATCAAGGGTCCATAGTATAATGCAACAACATCATTTCTTCTTGGGATTAAACCTTGATTTCTATCCTCTCGATACGGATCAAATATCACCTCTTCCGCAGTCAATTTGTCGATGGCGTCTCGGAGTTTCATAAGATTTTGGGGCATTTCCTTATCCTGAGTACCCTTAAAACTGTACCTTTGCGCTCTTGGAAAATGAACCGGAACACTGTTATCCACTTTGACGTAAGAGTTGTCTTTGAATAAAGAAGGGAAGTGCTCATATATCCAAACCTATGCAAAAAGAAAAAAAGTTTAGTAAGAACCTTATTTTACGAGAATTTTGCGAATATAAATGTTCTAGACAATAAAATTACCTACAAGAGACATGTGTTTCCGTTAACTTGCTTAGTGAGTTCCCTAGAACATTTTGTCAACTCATTGTTCAAGAAGGCGACCACCGCAGTACCCCAAGAATACCCACGCATCTCATGTAAGGGATCCAATAGTTGCAAGTAACTAGCCTCGACTTGGTTTCCGGAACTGTCGTGGAAGATACATTTGCCCAGGGTGTATAGAAAATAAGCGGCCGCGGTAGCATTGATTCGCACCGGGTGCATCATTCCTTCCCTATCAAGGATTTCTTGAGTCTTCCATAATCTTTCCGTCAACTTCTTCACATTAAACTTCTTGGTTAGTCGACCATCCTTTTTGTCAAGAATATCATTCGTCTGAACCTGACTCCAACCGAACAATTTCTTGCTCAATTCGTAAATCTTCCCGAAAGAAATGGCATTATCGAATCCTCAGGTGACTTTCTTTTCCATCAACCTCGAGGCCTAGAATTTGTTGAGCATCATCGGAGTTATCGCCATCTCACCGAATGGGAATAACAGAGTATCAATCTCTCCGTAGAACCTCTCACAGAATGCATATACAGTAACTTTATCATGATCAATATTCGAACTCTCCACCGCAGGCCACAACCCGGAGTTCCTCACAATCACTTTCACCTCCTCACATTCCATGTCAAGATCCCAAGTATGAGTCACCAACACGAAGCTTGGCGCCTCATGAGACGGATGGCATGCTTGTGATCCTAAATACCAAAAAAAACAAAATGAAAAGAAATACAAACACTTGACGCAAATTTAATTAAGATACTTACACACTTGAATAAATAACAAAGACGGATTAAGATTACTTACGATAGTATTATGGACCGTACATGCCCATGAGTCTTTGTATCCAAAGAATATCTCCAAAGATCTCCGGGGTCCCTTTTGGAGGCTCACCTTCTTTCATTGCAACCATCAAGTGTTTGGGAGGCATGTGAGAATCAGCCCGGTTTAGTGATCACCCTCTTCTTCGTTCGGTTGAAGTTGAAGCCGAAGCTTCGGTGGCTTGAACAATAGCTAGAGTTTGTTCTCCTTCTCCATATCCATCTCCTTCTTCTTCTTCTTCTTCTTGTTACTCTTACTCTTCAACAATTTCATATTCGATGATATTCTTACCTTTATCTCCATTACCATCATCATCATCACCATCATCATTACCTCCTCCAGCCTCATGCATGTCTTGATCACCATCATCATCATCATTGTTACCTCCTCTAGCATCCAGATTGGTTTCATCAACATCATCATCATCACCTCTTCTACCAGATGGAATTGATTGGTCTTCATCTGGAGTCTCGTCTGAATCACTGGGTTCAGATAGTGGTTCTAAGACCTTTGTCGCTCCCGGCACAACATATACCCCTCGATGTTTTGAAGACAAGAGTTTATCACCAACACGAGGAGGGTTCGAAGGAGGACGAAGAATTGCTTTCAGAGCTGCTTTCTTCTTTGCCATTTGCAATCTGAACAAGAATAATTCAGAAAAAAAAACATCAAAGGCCCGTAGGATAGACATATACAACATATCCGGCGGAAAAATGGCCGGAAAGGTCGACCAAAAGATGAGTTTCGGCTAAGCCAAAGCCGGCAGTGTATCATCAAAATAGCCTTCCGTCTCACAAAAAAAAAAAAATATAGGATTTTTCACTAAACTGGTCGGAAAAGTCCATTTCCCAAACATCGCCGACTGACAAACATCCGGAATGGTTTTATATAAATACCCTTTCGGACGCCAAAATTCTAGGCATCGAAACATTCTAAACAAGTAGCCTAAGGGTAAACAATAATAAGATGCCACTTCATTAAAGGAAAAAGACGCTAGGAATGGTATACGAGATGAATAACTCCGCCGCCCCGCTAGTAACAATTCATGAAACTATACATCCTAGCAAGTTCTTCAACCTTATACCCTCCCGGACAAACCCTAACTATGAAAACCCGGAAGGTCGATAACAAAAAACCTTGCTGGCGTCGCAACTTCCAATTCACAAATTCGAATTTTCTGATCTAATTTGACATGCAAACATGAAATCTAAGTACTAGAGTGAGTTTAAACAATCCCTTACTTTCTTAAGCGCACCATTTCACGTGTTTCAGCGGGTTCAATTTCTTCTTCTTCAACCGTTTTTTTCTTCACTTTCTTAGCAACCAAACTTGCAATTCCAGGGTTATATTCATTGGGTTTTCGATTAGTTTCTTTCATACGAGTTGCCTTCTTCCGTGGTGGATCCATTGATGAAGATTAATCGGAGTTTTCGAATCGACGATTTTAACGAATTGATCGACGAGTTTTGGTGGTGGTAGGGGTGATGGAGCCGATAGGGTTGTGGAGGAGAAGAAGAAGAGAAGAAGATAAAATGAAAAGATTAAAACTGATTTAGGGTAATAGGTTTTTAAAGGAAAAGGGTAGTTTTGTAACTTACCCATTAGGACTCCCCCTAAAACCCACAAAAAGTGTCCCTTTAAAATCGGGTATACTCCAATTAGTTTGAGTATACTCCAATCAAGCCACGTTAAATAAGAGGAGAATATGTGTATATCTTATTTATTTTTTCATTTTATTTTCGCAGAGAATATGTGAATTTTTTTCCCCTTTATATATTAATTTGGAAAAAAGAGTTCTTCTACGGTAGATACTCGATTTATAAATTGAATTTGGACTTCCATAAAATTCCAAACACGGTACGTTAGGTTTTCCTTTTGAGTTTATAATTTTTAAACCAATCATACGTTGCCAAGTGTCCTCGCAAATTCCAAATTGAATTTGGTTTCCTTTTTTTGTCTTTTCCTATTCTTTTTAAACAAATCATACGTTGCCAAGTGTCCTTGCGAATTCCAAATTGAATTTGGTTTCCTTTTCTTATATTTTCCTATTCTTTTTAAACCAATCATACGTTGCCAAGTGTCCTCACCAATACGCTCGTTTCACAAAACTCAAATAATGCCTATCTCGGCCAATAGAATGCGAAGGTTTCCTCACCATTCAACGTGGAAGCTTTATTTGTCTAGACCTTTAAGTCTTTAGATTCGTTCAATCGCCCACATCCAATCTATCCATCCGTGAATCCGTTGGATGAAAATCTGGGGCGAAAGTATGCCCGGACTAGCCTTCACTGAAACCACCTCCAACCAATTATTTTTCTGCATACTTGGGTAGGAAATTCAAGTCAAATCTTCCTCAAGCCCAGATATACCTATTGCCAAGCCAGGGTAAGAGTTTAGTTAAGTTCATTTGATGCGGAGAAAAGAAAAACTTCTTTGCTTCTCTTAGTTTGAGCGCGAGAGAGGGGAAACAAGAAAACCCCGGGCAAAAAGATACCCCGGAGCATAAAACGATGCTAGGCGGCCAAAGGCAAGAGAAAATTGGGGCGTTTTTTTGGTTAACGGGAAAGCGACTAGGCAAAGTGATATTTCTAAATATCAAGAATGAAATTAGAAAGCAATGCCACCATGTGATAAAACATTACTCCCTCCGTCTCTAAAAGTGTACCATGGAGATATCGACGGTTCAATGCCCAAAAGTGTACCATGGAGAAAGCTATTTACTAAAAATGTCTAGTTTTTTAAAAATTTCAAAAAAGTTATAATGTGCACACATTATAGGTGTGGATTCATCATATTGGGTACACAATGTCAAGCAATGGGTACACATTCAAACATTTTTGGTAATTTACAACATTTTTGGGAATAACTAATTAAAACTAGACACCTTTGGAAATTTCCTCGATATCGACGACCTTGATCATAACAGTTGGAGCGGCTTGATAAATATCATCATCTTGTTTCTTTTTCTCCCCTGTGATTATAACACAAGGGAAAATCTAAAAAACGTAAAGAAACTTTAAAGAAACTTTAAGATGGAGTAAAATCATTGGATCACATAATGGTTTTTTTGATGGAGTAAAAAAACTTTAAGATGGAGTAAAATCTGGGGCGAAAGTATGCCCGGACTAGCCTTCACTGAATCCGTTCAATCGCCCACATCCAATCTATCCATCCGTGAATCCGTTGGATGAAAATCTGGGGCGAAAGTATGCCCGGACTAGCCTTCACTGAAACCACCTCCAACCAATTATTTTTCTGCATACTTGGGTAGGAAATTCAAGTCAAATCTTCCTCAAGCCCAGATATACCTATTGCCAAGCCAGGGCAAGAGTTTAGTTAAGTTCATTTGATGCGGAAAAAAGAAAAAATTCTTTGCTTCTCTTAGTTTCAAGAAAACACCGGGCAAAAAGATACTCCGGAGCATAAAACGATGCTAGGCGGCCAAAGGCAAGAGAAAAATTGGGGCGTTTTTTTGGTTAACGGGAAAGCGACTAGGCATAGTGAGATTTCTAAGTATCAAGAATGAAATTAGAAAGCAATGCCACCATGTGATAAAACATTATGTTGTAAAAGGCGCTAGGCAAGGCGAGGTGCCAAGCCCAGCGCCTAGCGCCTTTTTTTTTAGAAAAGTCCAAATTTAAGCTTAATTTGGCGCCTGGGCGCCTTTTTTTCCCAAGCGCCAGCCCAACGCTTAGTGCGCCTTTGGCGCTCGCCTTTTACAACATAGTGTATAATCAGTTGCAGTTTATACAATTCCTATGTAGAACCTCACTTACTCATGAAAACAGTTCCTGCAACTCTACTCTATGATTTCTATCTCCCACTGCGAAAAACCGTTGGATGTTGGATTAGATGTGACTGAAAATTTTCAAATCCGCCATGTATTGGATTGGATGTGGACGAGGCAAAACGGACCAATCCAGACTATTATCACCCCTAAGTTTAGGCCACGAGACAGATTTCAAATCACTGCACCCTAAATGAGTAATGGGACTCTCACTTGCATAATGGATGGGCTAAAAATAAAGATTATATCAATCTGGAGGATACTGATTTCTGGCTAGCAGGGATAATCAGATGAACAATGCACCATTTACCTTTACCAAAATGAGATCTGCACTGTATAATTTGTACCACAGACACTTCGATGGGCTTTCCATGACAGCAACAAACATGAAATGAAATGGGATGGGTTGGGATTCAGTTTGCACCTCATCAAATTCGGAATGTAGCACGCATCGAAGTCTTCATATTTTCAAGCAGCTAACTTCACCATTCAGATATTTATAAAGAATCAAGAATGATAGGAGGCACCATAATAAAGTATAGACAACTAGAGAAGACGAGGAAACTTAAAACTACTTATATTCATTATATTCGAAAATTGAAGGTCATTTAGCTATTCCCTTAATTCACTATATCGTGGGAAGATATTAGACTTCTCTGTCTAAAAAAATGTATTACAAGGCATCTCTGAAGCAGATCGCGGTTGACAGAGTAACCCTGGATCAGTGTAGTAGGTACAACATGAAACTTCTGAGTGGCAATAATTCATCGACTCTTCTGCTGAGACCAAAACCTATCTCCAGAAGACCGAGGTATTTGTTGTTTTTGCTCTTATAATAGACATCATATCTACAACACTTCACAATGTACCAAGTTGCCGTATAACCTCAACCAGAGTTTTGTTCTATCAGGAAAAGACCCGTTCAAATAAATTTGGTTGATGTTTGTTACCTCCTGTAAACGTGAATTCTGAGTTGCACTTCTTTAACCGTTCTTGTTCACCTTAAAGCTTGGAGAAAGTGAGGCACTGTTGAAGGCTTGAAGCAAATTGAATAACATGTTGTAATTTATCATTTACTTGTAGTGTGGTGTGTTGTTTCACATATACATCCTGGAAACGGGTTGGCATAGAAACTCTCCTCCAGCTTCGGAAACTCACCCGGTTCCCTCAGATATGGAGCTCCAATTCGATTTCTGTGAAGCTTTTTGACTTTAGAACTGAACTTTTCCCAAGATATAGTCCCTTCATCAAGTTCATCAACAAGTTTCACAATATTCATCCTGTTAAAAGAAAGAACAAAATGAGAACCCGTATGGAAGCAACAGAAATGAGAAGCAAACAATATGTTCTGGTAAATGATTTGGAGTTTTAGTTCTTACCTATCAGGGCTAATTGTTTTTTTGAACCCCTCGAACCGTCTATGGCCTTGAACAGCCTTGGCCATATTTCCATCATATGTGTACACAAATACATCACTCTGGAGGGCAACAACATAATCCAACCCCGCAAGCATGTTTTGGTGATTTCTGAAAGGGTTCAGCTCTTCTTCTGTAGCAAGCGTGGAATGTGTGTAGATATTAGGGAATTCGTCTGTAAGATATTGCATGCTTCCATTTCCATAAGCTTCACCAGCTACCAAGTAGATCCTGGTGCTAGAGGGGAAACCTAATCCTTTAAGCAAAAGTGCAGTCTCTCTTGGAGTCATGGGACATCCCCCAAGTGTCCTCCGCTCGACTCCATCTATCTCCTTTTCCTTCCAATGGCTGACCTCATATCGCATCTTGCGCAACTCATCATCTTCCTCAGCAGTCAAATTATAACCACAGCCTGTAAATGCCAGCATATCCTTTTCGTATCTAGAAAGAGAAAAGTGAAGGTTCGAAATGAGATTCAAGTTGGCGGTACTCATGGTCTACTTCTCATTTATGCCATAGTGCCATGTCCCTCAAGTAATCTACAAAACATTGGAGATGCATATATCGGCTTTTGGGCACCCAACCCACAAGCTGGTTTTAGCTTAAAGTTATAAACTAGGGTACGCCATAAGTGGCGATCGATTTAGTCAATTTTCAGTTTCAGTCACCCAATGTATTTTTAAACAAAACCGAATTCTATGCTTGAAGTTACCAAGGCGAACTAACTACTCAAAGACACGGTAAAGAAGTCTAATTGAACTTACCTCAAATGAAGAGCAATATAAGGGCTTCCATTCTGTTGCATCCTTGAAACCAAGGTGTTGCCAAGCTCTTCAATAGGAACTGAATATTTCAGTGCCCTGTAGTTCACACGGCACCTCAACTTTTGTATGGAACTTGGTATCTCATTGTTGGCAAGTCTGGAATCAGTATGGGTGAAGTATACCACCTTGTGGTGCTTAAAAAGTGGGAGGACCTCTGACTTGTAATAACTGACCTGAATTAAGGAAAAAGTTAATTCAAATGCTACTGATATTAGAAAAATCCCGACTGTCAAATAAGTGGAGTATGTGTTGTTGGACACTGTTTGTAGCAATCATCGACTCTCAATATACCAGTGGTAAATCCAATCATAGGTGTTCAAAGTATTCAGTACCATTCACGGCTTTAAGGAGATTGGATGGTCATAAAAAAACAGATTTGAGTATTAAGCATGCCCCTAGTTTACCCCTCTTGTTTACAAGAATGGTTTCTACTCAACACGGGGACAGAGCCATATTTTACAGTCTAGGTTGAAAACAAGTGAAGGAAAGTAGTGTTACCTTGGACCAAGATATTGGGGTCTTCGCGAAAGGCTCAGTTCCAGCAAATTCAGGTGGGAGACTCTCGACAATATGAATTTCGTCTTTCAGAGTCTCTATAAAATGCTTCCAATCAAAGAGATCCTTAAAGCCACTGCAAAGAAAGTTATACATTTTAGTCAGCTAAGCTGCGTATGACTAACAGTAACCAAATGCGCATTAAGTTTAGAAATTACCTTTGATCAGCCCAGTAAGAGGTATGATCAAGCGAAGGGAGAACTAGTGTTGCCTTTGTAACCTTAGCAACAGCAACCATATCGCATATCTGCATGGTAAAACTCGAAGTTATCAGCATGGTGCTAGTCATAAATCATAAAAAAAGTTATTCAAATTACAGAAAACACATTAATCGCACCCCAAATCTCATCTGGTTCAAGCCGCCGTTTGCATTTATGAGAATATAGCCATTCGTCTTTTTTTCCAACTCTGCATGACACAAATAGGATACATGAGAAGCCTAGAATCTTTGAGGTGTTCTCTAATAAACTAGTTTGAATTTACAGATTGATTACTTTTCTGAGTCTTTGGTTGATTGATGCACTGTTTAACATGTTCACTATCAGGCCTGGCCCAGATACCTGAATGCTGAAAAGATAAACAAGAAAAAAGCTCGATGATAGTGGTACTATCTGTAGAATTTCGAATTAGAAAAAGAGAAGAAAATGCTTTTATTAGCAGAAATGTGAACTCACCATAACCACACTGTTCTCATGACCATGACCTTCTATTCCAGACTCTACCGTCATTAGAGTTCTTTCAACATCAATACCACTTTGCTCCTTTCCATGTTCATCAATACTTGAAATCCTTCGATCAGTCGCAAAAGTACCAGAAAGACCCTACTCACCAAAAGCACAGTGGTTCAGTTTGAAAGAAAACCGTGAGTAAGAATTCCGCAGCACATGACAAGAAAAGAAATCAACCATGTGCGTTGACAATAAACCAGTTAGAGATTAAGCATACATCCAGTCCGTAATATACCTATATATATATGAGTGGTAAGCGCATTTTAAATAAGGCCAATGGTCTATCACATCATCTTGACTACTGCACCACATACAAAATACTAACCACTCCAATATACAAATGAAAACACTTCACTTCACCTACCAATTCACCAACCTCAAAATCAACCTATTACAAAAAAAAATAAAAAAAATACCACTATGCAATTTTTAAAACAACAGATTTTCCAAAACCGAAAATGACCATGACCAACAATGAACAGCAGAACCTTTTCAGTCTGCACACATTAATGCCCGTCTCTTGCCCATAAAAAACCAACAACCAATTCAGAAACAGCGATTTAAAACGCTTCCAAACACAACATCAACAGAACCTCAGTCCATAACTATATGTCCCGATGATAAACCACTTAGGCATACTCTAAAATGATAACTCCAAAAGCTAAAATGCAGAATTAGTACACAGGGTGTGCAATATACCAATAGATTCCTAAGCCCTTGTTTACAAGGATTGCAAAATCGTCACTAAACTTAACCAAATGAAGAGAGCCCTCTAAGAAATCCCAAATGCATACAACACCAACTTCCCTACCACATTCAATTACAAAATCGATTCACTAAACAATACAATACACAAACAATTCCCTCAACCCACCAACCTTCAAAACCATTTTATCGCGCTATCGTCTAACCACCATTTGTCACCAAAATCCTCTAATTTTAACAAAATTCCCTTTAAATTAGGGTCTCAACCTTATTTCCTCAGTCAACCCATTTTCAAGAACTCAAACAGCAATCACATAGTCCAATCCATAGCCCAAATTTCACATCAATAATCAAAAATTTCAATGTCTGTAACTTCAAAATCTTGCCCACATCACTAAAATCAGCAAAAATCACAACTACAAAAACATGCCCACAAAACTAAAATCACAAAATTTGCAACTTCAAAACTAACCTGATGATAAGAAGATGAAGTATCCACAGTAGATCCAAACAACCCAGCAGCAAAAATAATCTTCAAAGCACCCAAAAACAAACAAACACCACAGAAAACCAAAAACATCAAATGCCCCAGTTGTTTCTTCCTTTCTCTACTAACATTCCTACTCCCAATCCCAAACAACCCACCACCACCACTCCCACCACCACCACCACCACTTCTATGATTGAGCTGTGTGTTGTTAATTTGTGATGATGACGACCCATCAATCAAAAGAGTGTTATTAGTGGAATCAGATCTTGGCGAGTTGATTGGAAGATCAATTTCATGATGGGTTCTTTTAAATGAAGCTCCTCTTCTAGTCATTGGTCCTGAAAATCTTGGACTATTGATTCTGTTTTGATGAGAAACACTTCCTCCTCCACCCCCACCACCATCACTGCTGCTGTTTTTGTTGTTGTTGTTGTTGGTACTAAATGAGAAACCCATATTAGAGGTGGTATTGATTGGTGGAGGAGATTGAGATCGCCATTAAAGGAAAATACAGGTTGTGTCTGTTTGATACATTTATACAGAGAGAGAGAGGGATTGGGGATAGGGATAGAAAAAGATTATTATTACATTAATCTAGACTGTTTAGTAGAGGGATTGGATTTAATCGACATTTAGGAAGTCGGTGTAGTGCTTTTAGGCCTGGTTTTGCTGTTAATATCGAAAATGCCATTATAGGAAACTGCAAAAAAAAAAGAAAAAAAAAAAAAAAAAGGTTTTCTCTTATAATAATTCTTTCATTTTGATTGATAAAAAGAGTCTACAAGTAACTAGATGGAAGCCTAGCGACAAGCCGAGCTCCAACACCTTTTTGTATGACTATTCCTAATTTATGAAAGAAATAGTTACATTTCCTAACATTAACATCAAATCTAGATAAGTGATTATTAAGCCTTTTCAGGAAATCCACGGTTTCATTGCAAAGTTCACCAAAAGTAGTAAAAGCTAAAGTGCCGAAGTTGTAACCTTGCGCTAAGCATTTTTCCAAGTATTTCTTATGCTTGCGTTTAACTGCTTTATCCAGTGCTAAACCAGGCCGAAATGTGTGCACCCCCACCGGTGAATGGTGATACGCCGGTGACATCTAAACACTTGTCACGCCGGTGACTCAAAATGCCATTATCATAAATTGCAAAAAAAAAAAAAAAAAAAAATGTTTTTCTCTTTGAAATAATTTTCTTTGCTTATTGTATTTTGTTAATGATTTTGAAATTGATTAGATAATTTAAGAGATTATAAAATTAGAAGAGCATGATACTTTTTTGAATGTGCTTTTTTTTGTTTGTTTTAATTTGGATGTATGACTATTTGGGCAGGAAATTATTACTTAGTTGGAGGCATAAATGAAACAATAAATATCAATAATAGCACGAATGGTAATAAAGAATGGATTTAATGGTGTACCACTTTGGAAGTCGTGGTGGGAAACTTATTCATGAAAATTTGGAAGATTGATTAGGAAATAAGCGGATCAAAACATACTCCCTTCGTCCCTATTATATGGGCGCAGAAGTAAAAAAATGTAGTCTCTATATATAGGTGGATTTCTATTTCTAATGTGATTCTTCCTTATATACTCTTATTAAAGAGTATGATATTAACAAACTTAGTTAATGCCTTTAGTAATTTTCAAGAAGAATTATATCTTTTAAATACTTTAATAGGATAAAACTTTTAATATATTCATACTTTCCATATTTCCTAAATAATTGTATTGAAATTGATGAGGGTAAATCAGGTACAATTAGGAAAATTTATAAAAACCAAATTTTTTTCTTATTCTAAGAGAATTCCACTTTTCCGCCTATATATAAGGGACGGAAGGAGTATATTTTACCACTAATCAGTAAGTGACATGTTTCAATAGAAGACAAAATCCGGAAAAGAGGACATAATCCTCATATATTAGATTGGTAACTATGATTCTCATAAACACGAAAATCCATTACAATTACAAGATTATGACAATTTTCAATATAAAGATAATGCAACGTAGCTATAAATCCATCACTTATCCAAGCGTTTAAAATGACATTTAAGTTACAAAAAGTCACTATGTTTGCTGCATTTCTAATATTGAAATTAAAATAAAAACAGTAACCTTGAAGTTAATACAAAAGTTCATTTTGCTTCAAATTCTTCGTTGATCATATAACGTTGTTTTTTTAGCTTTTGCATATCTTCCATTAACAATTTTAGAGTGGGTTCTGAATCAGTTTGGTAATTTAAAGTGGGTTCAATAATTTCTGTTGTTATATAAGGGATGTCACTCTAATTTTTTGTTCCAATGATTATGCAAATGTTATGAGATTGAAATATTTGTTTAACAAGAGGAGGGCAATTATGTAAAGAAGAACAGCAATATTTGACTATAAAGAAAGAAGTGGAATTTAGTCACATTTTCTTGACAAAAAAAAAAGTTGATTTGTTTTTTTATTAGTATTTTCCAGTGACTTTTCTTCATTACCTTTTCCTAAGTAATCATAGATTCCACCACCACCAACCTACAAATTTCAGTGTTTACTGATTCTTAGACCCTCTAGTTTTATCCTAAATCCTCAAAACAGCCCTATAATAGTAAGCCAATTAAAATTACATCCTTAAACCTAGGTCAAATATCATTGACTTAAGTAGTAAAAATTAGTTTTAATAATCTTGATAGTCCTTATTTAGAATTGTTTTAGTTTGCCATAAATGTATCCACGTGATAACCCCATATAAACAGATCTGTGTGATTTGAAGAGATATAAAACAAGAGAAGAATCATTCCTTCATTGGTCCTAGATTCTTGTTTTCCTAAAATACAAATCCTAGTTGATATATTTTGTCCACAATACCAGTGCCAATCTCTCATGATTAAGGTTCAATAATGCAAAGAATAAGGTTTAGAGTTAATCGAAATGGTAGAATTTGACTTTCATATTTGAAGTTAGTAGTTTGAATTTCTAGTTTATAGTTTTCAAAATGCATGTGGCTGGTTATGGGGACCTGGGGCTAGTTAGCAAGTCAACTACGATTTTCTTTCATCTGACCAATTTTCTCTATCCCTCAAAAATAATCCAACCGTAAGATTGAGGTTGGAGAATGTTTACCTAAATACAAACATTCAAGTTGTGGATCAAGCAAATTCTTAAAGTGAAAACTGAATCAAGTTTTCGGTCGCAACCATTTTGTGCAGAGAAATTACTGTGTTGTGTCCAGTCATTTGGCGAAATCTGATCCATCAAATGGAGAGATTCATTGAGATCCGACGACTGTACTATTTTCAAAATAATTGGCACGAAATATCGTGCCAACTCAGAGTAAAATGTGCAGTCAAAATAGGTTCTTGGTCCATTTGATTTCTACATAAATGTTTAGTTAAGGGTCCATATTGGTTAACTGTTTGAACCCAAAATTTCTATGGGTTTGTTTGTCCGTGTGGGGACTGTTTTCATCAATGCTTTCGTCCGTCTTTATTAGGCATGGCTGGTTTGCATCCTTTTACGCGTATTTAAAGCTGTTTGAGATGATATGTTTGCAAGGAGACGATGATATGTTTACTCTTAATTCATAGAACCAAATGTTAGTTATACGACATAGTTCGTCAATTTTGAGGCAAAGTCTAAAATTTTGTGCCAACATATTACAAATTCAAAAAAAAAAAAAAAAAAAAAAAGCTTGTTAACTTGTATACCCGTATAGATGTTATGGTTCATTAAAACAACAAATTCTTGCATTAGAAAACAAGATTTGTTTGTTTTATTGAATTGAAAATAACAATTCTTTGCATTGGGAATAAAATTTGTTGTTTTTAGTGTAAGAAAAACCAATTTCTAGTATAATAAGACAAAAAAACACAATTTTCAAAGAAATAAAATAATTTTTTATTAAACCTTAACATGTATACGGGTATACAAACAAAAGCCAAAAAAAAAAAAAAAAATTATCTTAGGAAAAGGATTTCGGCTATTTAATGGGACAAGTAAAATCTAAACTTCTGCCTATATAATAAGTAAGGAGAGAGTAGAATGTTAATTCTCTTAGAACGCAACGATTTTCCACCTGGGTGTTTCCGAACTTAATTTGTGGGTTATGTATAATTATAAAAGAAAATAATCAAACATAAAATTATGTTCAATTACCAAATGAGTTGTATGTTTAATAAACGTGTGCCTATAATAGGAAAAGCCAATTCTTATGGGCTCATCACAGTAATTGGGAGCTGACTGAGTCGCATATACAAAAGTTGCAAGTCCGCCTCAACTGAGAAAAATACCCTACAGGTATGGATTGGAAGGGGAGGGAGATAAATTAGGGGTATATTTATTAAATATCCCTAATTTTGACACTCAACAAATATACCTTTATAAAACAATATAAATATCCCTATCATTTAAATACCTTATCCATTAATAAATAGATTACCTTAATACCCTCACTTACAATATTATTTTACATTTAAAAATCTTATCCATTAAAAAATAGATTTTTCTATTATTTCATTTCAACACCAACAAATGCACCGCCGCCACCACCACCAATCCGCCGCCACCACCACCACCGCCACCACCACCGCCACCACCACCACTCCACCACCACTTACTAAATACAAACCACCAATAATATTCCATTACCTCCACCACCACTCCACCACCGCCACGACTTACTAAATACAACCGCCACCACCACCGCCGCCGCCACACGCCGCCGCCTCCGCCACACACCACCGCCGCCACACACCACCACCACCACCACCACCGCCGCCGCCACACTATTAGGTGTCAACAATCAAGTTGATCCAAAAATCAAAAGTTCAAAAATATTTGTCTAATTTGGTTGTTGATTCCATTTTTCCATTGTTGATCACAAACATTGGTTGTTGACTCCTAAACTAAGGTCAATTTCTATTGTTGATACACAAATATTTGTTGTTGACTCCTTACACTAAGATTAATTTCTATTGTTGATACACAAATTTGGTTGTTGATTCCATTTTTCCATTGTTGATACACAAACTAAGGTTGTTGTTACACAAATATTGGTTGTTGACTACCATTTTTCCATTGTTGATACACAAACTAAGGTTGTTGATACACAAACATTGGTTGTTGACTCCCTAAATAGTTGATGGAGTAGTATTCACAACTTTTCGTCCAACCTCACCACCACCACCGCCAGCAGCGTACAACATTTCGAACACCACAAACAACCAGAATCACTATTATTTCCATGAACAACTTTAATTAATCATTCCAACCACAACCAACACAATCTTCATCATCAAAAATCATCGTTCCAACCTCACCAGCATCACCACCACCACCAGCACAAAAAAACTCCACCAACACCATAACAACCAGAACCACCACTATCTTCGTGAATGATTTTATTTCATCATTCGAACCTGAACAAAACACAATCTCCATCATCAATTTCATCGTTCTAACCTATTTACATCTACATACTACCACCACCAACAGAAACTCAAACTAGAGAAAGAAGATAATCAATTGATAGATTGAAAAATACATACCTCCTTCATCGCTGCCGCCACCACCATCATTGTAGATCTGGTATCTTCCTCCATCACCACCATCATCTTCTTCAAATAAAACAGAAATTTGATATCCTCATTCACCACCGCCACGACCTTCACCTCTATTATTTGAAACTAGGGTTGCTGTTGGATCTTAAATTCGAGCTTTTTACTCTATCGATCGAGAAGAAGAACTTTCAATTGAAAAGTTAAACCCATTAAATCTATAATGTACATCAAAAGAAGAGGAATATTAACAATTGATAATGATTATCAAGCTTGATTTACGAATCAATCGGTGAAAATCGATCTAAAACAATTGGTGATGTCACGCTGTGATGGATTTGCTTTGGAAGCATAAGAGGTGCCACGGAATCGATGACGAGATCGGTGGAGGTGGTGGCGGAGGCGACTCGAAGGATGGGTAATGAAGAAGTTCAATGTCTTGGCGAGATGACGATGAAGAAATAGAGTTTCGGTTTAGTAATGAAGAAGAAGAAGAATCGAGTAGATTAAGGGTATTAAAGGAAGTATCTTCTAATTGAATTTCCTTGTTTTTAGATTAGGGGTATTAATATAGTGGACAAGGGTATTTATGAAGCCCATGAGAAGGAGGGGCATTTATATAATTCCCACATAAATTAGAAGTTAAAAAAAGGTAGAAAACGAAGTTTTTCTCGTTGACATTTCTCTCTGAATAACTGGAAGTTTCTTATTGTCCTGCTTATTGACTATTGAAGTCAACAAAGACAAAATGGCTCCATAAGTAAACCCAAAACCTTAATAGATTTTTGGTTTTGATTTCATCATCTTTATATACTAGTACGACCGTTTGCACGGTGGGAGGGCCGACCGAAGAAGAATATGAAGATGGAGTTTGTCCACGACTACTTTCGTCCCGTTTCAGAAAAGGTAATACTTTCACCTCGTTTTAGAAAAAGTGACATTTTCGTCCCGTTTCAGAAAAAGTGATACTTTCTCCCCGTTTCGGAAAAACTGATACTTTCACCCCGTTTCGGAAAAAGTGATACTTTCTCCCCGTCTCGGAAAAAGTGATTCTTTCGTCCCGTTTCGGAAAAAGTGATACTTTCTCCCCGTTTTGAAAAAGTGATACTTTCGCCTTATTTCAGAAAAAGTGATACTTTTTCTGAAATGAGGCGAAAAAGTATCATTTTTCGAAACGAAAAAGTATCACTTTTCCCAAACGAACGAAGTATCACTTTTCCCAACGGAGCGAAAAGTATCACTTTTCCTGAAACGGGATGTGATAGTATCACTTTTTTGTGAAAGTATCACTTTTCTAAAACGGAAAATTAGTCGATCTATAAACCAAAATATGGTTGCATGATGTGTTATGTATCCTTTGTGGTGGTTTGCATAATGGCTATGCATTCAATTTTCGAGAATTATACCTAAAATGAAAGTATCATTTTTCTTGAAACGGAGGGAGTACATCGTTTTATTAATTGCAACAGAAAATTAGTTGATGCATAAACCAAAATTTTGCTACATAAAGTATTATTGGGCCGACCGAGCGAAGCGAGGGAGGTCCTTTATATGGCCACTTTTTTGTAAAATCTAAGTGATCAATTACCACAAAAAGATTGGAAATGGTTAGGGCCGAAAACCAAAAATGTCCCTCTCTTTTGACCCAATTACATAACTCTTTGTGTATCCTATCTTTTCAGGGGTATAATTGGAAAGCAAACTTTAATATAACATATCTAAAAATCCGTGCCTTGGAATTTTACAAATTTGATCTCGTTGGAAAGGTTATAAAAAACTCTACGCAACAAGTACAAACAACAATATCAAATTTGGAGTTTTACGAAAAATTCGGAGATATATATCATTTTAAGCACAATTTTAGAAAATTAAATGTATATACATTATGCAAACCATCACAAAGGATACATAATACTTTATGTAGAAAAATATTGGTTTATGCATCAACTAATTTTCCATTGCAACTAATAAAACGATGTACTCCATCCGTTTCAAGAAATATGATACCATCATTTTAGGCACAATTCTCGAAAATTGAATGCACATCCATTATGCAAACCACCACGAAGGATGCATAACACATCATGCAACCATATTTTGGTTTATGGATCGACTAATTTTCCGTTTTAGAAAAAATAATACTTTCACATCACGTTTCAGGAAAAATGATACTATCACATCCCGTTTCTGGAAAAGTGATACTTTCTCTCCGTTTCGGGAAAAGTGATACTTTCGTTCTGTTTCGGGAAAAGTGATACTTTTTTCCGTTTCTGAAAAAATGATGCTTTCGCTTCATTTCAGAAAAAGTATCACTTTTTCTGAAATGGGGCGAAAGTATCTCTTTTTCAAAACGGGAGAAAATATCACTTTTTCAAAGCGAGGCGAAAAGAATCACTTTTTTCGAAACTAGGGAAAGTATCACTTTTCCAAACTAGGTGAAAGTATCGGTTTTCCAACGAGGAGAAAATATCATTTTTTCTCAAACGAGGCGAAAATGTCACTTTTTTCTAAAACGAGGTGAAAGTATTACCTTTTCTGAAACGGGACGAAAGTATTCGTGGACAAACTCCATCTTTATATTCTTCTACGGTCGGCCTCCCACCGTGGCAAATTAGCAATACTAGTGTATCCTTTGTGGTGGTTTGCATAATGGATATACATTTAATTTTCTAAAATTGTGCCTAAAATGATATAATACCTCCGAATTTTTCGTAAAAACTCTAAATTTAATATTGTTGTTTGTACTCGTTGCGTAGAGTTTTTTATAACCTTTCCAACGAGATAAAATTTGTAAAATTCCAAGGCACGGATTTTTAGATATGTTATATTAAAGTTTGCTTTCCAATTATACCCCTGAAAAGATAGGATACATAAGGAGTTATAGTAATTGGAATAAAGAGGAGGGACATTTTTGGTTTTTCAGCATGGACCATTTTCAATCTTTTTGTGGTAATTGATCACTTAGATTTTACAAAAAGTGGCATATAAAGGACCTCCCTCGCTTCGCTCGGTCGGCCCAATTAACATTAGATTCATTTCATATATATATATAGATAGATGGTCCCAAGACTCCCAACTTTGGGTGATAGACACCGTCATGACTCTAGCTTGCATCACAGATTCACAATCTGGTCTTTGTTTATAAGCTGTAAACAAACTTATATGAGTTGCTTTAGCTTTCTCTATCTCCTTTACTTAACGGACCCAATCTTTCTGTAGCCACAACATCCAGCTTTCTATTGCTGCCTGAAACTCTAAAGTCTTACCCTAACAAACACGGATGCAACATAAAGACAGGACGGGTAGGACATGCCAGGGGACTGAGTAGGAC
Source organism: Papaver armeniacum (assembly GCA_023531295.1). NCBI lineage: Eukaryota > Viridiplantae > Streptophyta > Magnoliopsida > Ranunculales > Papaveraceae > Papaver > Papaver armeniacum. The sequence goes on along the minus strand of JAJJWW010015527.1, from coordinate 29,878 downwards.
ATGACATGCCTGTTAGTACCAAACTTTCAATTTTACACGACATGGATACCAGAGCACATGTATGTTTGGCTAAGTTAAGTGCTGAGAGCTTTCGTGATTTGTTTCCGTACTGAAAATCTTGAAATTCTTTGATGTGACAAACACGAGGTGATTAATTAACCACAACCTGGATTAATTGTGCCGCTTGTGTATGCAACTCTACCGTTGGTTGTAAGCTTCCCTGATACATTTGCATTTGTTTTGTCAATGGTGTATTAAATCGTACTCCCCCCGTTCTTAAATAATAGGCTGGTTTCATGTACAAAATATGCATAGGACTCACAGAGAGAAAAGATTTCAATTGAAAAAGATATAATCACAACCGATTAACTTAAGAAAATGTCTCTTGGTTACACAAATTATTATGACAGCAGAATGTCTCCCAGTGTAATTATTTCAAAAGGCTTTGCGAGATCAGCCCTGCTCTGAGCTGACAATGATAGCTCCACTGCTACTTCTTGCATAGCCGGCCGAGTGGATGGATCACCCCGTAAACAGGAAAATGCAACCTTCACGATATACATTATTTCTTTCTTCACAACATCTGCTGGGGTTCCAATGCATGGGTCCAAGATGTCTCTCAACCTTATGTTTTGCTCCAACTCACTCGATGACGAAGCTGAAAGAAGGATTTGCGAGAGTAATGTGATGATTTCAGATGGATGGCTTCCCATAAGTACTTCTAGTATGATCACCCCAAAGCTATACACATCACATTTCTCGGTCACCTTCATCGTATAGGCAAGCTCTGCAATATCATTATTATTAACAAATAATAGATGGATATGAATTACTTACTGATTTCAAGTAAATGGTTACTTGATAACAATAAATCACAAAACTTTCAGTTAGAAGGCTATACCTGGGGCAACATATCCGTAGGTACCTGCAAGTGAAGTCCAATTTGATGAATCTGGCTTCAAAATCCTGGCCGTACCAAAATCGGAAACCCGAGCTTCATATTCAGAGTCCAGCAAAATATTATTGCTAGATATATCCCTGTGAACTATTGCTGGAATGCAATCATGGTGCATGTAAGCAAGTGCACTAGCTGCTCCCTTGATGAATCTCACCCTCTTTATCCAATCGAACTCCACAGACTGTTCCCCATTGCATAAAACGTTTTTCAAGCTGCCTCTTTCCACGAACTCATAAACCAAAAATGAAATTTTCCTTTCAAGATTAGAACAAAAACCGAACAGTTTCACAATGTTCCGATGTCGGATTTCTTTCAATGCATGGACCTCACTTTCGAATGATTTGAGATGAAATATCTCAGAATCTGAAGAGTGAAGTTTCTTGACAGCAACAACCTGACCTGTTGACAACTCTGCTTTGTAAACGCTCCCGTATCCTCCACTTCCGACGCAGTATTTAGTATCAAAATCCTCGGTTGCTTCAATTATGTCCTCAAACACTATTTTCCCATCGAAATTCCAAATTGAAAATAAATTTCTCCCATTATTGGCAACTCTAGCTTGATCTGAAGGCGCATCATTTCTTACCGATTTTTTCCGAAGCCAAAACAAAATGGCAACAAGTATAAATAAAAGAAACAACGAACCAAACAGTGGAAGTAGGATCACGAGCAGATGCTTGTTGTCTTTTCTTCCGATCACAACTGAGGAATTACACGGATTTAAACCTCTAGATTTATCACCACATAACCCTTTGTTGCTCTTCAATGCATCAATTGGAGCATCCTCAAAAGCCTTGGTGCTTGGAAGAGTACCGCTCAATTCATTGTGCGAGACATTGACAACGGTCAAGCTTAGCATTTGATCAAACGAAGATGGAATTGAGCCGAATAGCTTGTTGTGGGATAAATTTAGTGTTTCCAGTTTGCTTAGTTTTCCAAGAGTTGACGGTATCTCTCCAGTCAAATTATTGTAACTAAGATCCAACAAAATCTGTAATGAATCCAAGTTTCCTATTTGAGGCGGGATAATCTCATTAAAGTTATTTGTGCTCAAATTCATTGATAGTAAACTCGAACAGTCACCAAGTTGTCTGGGTATTGAACCGCTGAGTTTATTTCTGGACAGATCCAGATATTGCAGATTGGATAACATCCCTATAGGGATGTCCAATCTACCTGAAAGTTGGTTGTTACTCAAATCTAACTTGCTCAGTAAAGACAATTTGAATAACTCCTTAGGAATTTTCCCTACCAAGGCATTTGAATCAAGGTAAAATTCACGTAAATTCTTCAGCTTGCCCATTTCAGGTGGTATTCTACCAGTGATATTGTTTCCTGAAAAATCTAAATATGTCAAATTTTGACAGTTCCCCCAGGTTTTTGAGAGTTCACCATACAACATATTAGAATGCAAACCAATCTTGCTTAGATGTGGATACACGTGAAACACGTCTGTTATGTTATCAACCAGTTGATTATTCATAAGCCCGAGCTTCCTAAGGCTGGTGCAGTTTCTAAGGCTTATTGGTATAGGACCTGTGAAACGGTTATTATATACTACAAATTCATCAAGCATTCCGCCTTGACATATGTTTTGAGGCAAATAACCAGAAAACATGTTGTCACTCAATGCCAATTGTTTCAACTGTGTTAGATTATTGTTGATTTCTATCGGTAACGAACCAGTTAATTGGTTTCGAAAAAGAGTAAGATATACTAAATTTCTCAAATTACCCACTGATACGGGGATTGAACCAGTGAGTTTGTTAATGCACATATCAAAGGTGGTTAGAGAACTTAGCTTTCCGATATCTCGAGGAATTATGCCAGAAAGTTGATTATCCCATAAGTAAAGAGTGTCGAGACTAGTCAAATTTGTTAATGAAGCAGGGACTGAACCAACGACATCGTTGTTTTGAAGAGCTAACTGTGTAAGAGAGAGTAGCCTTCCTATATCTCGGGGAATAATGCCAGAAAGTTGGTTCTGATATAGGTAAAGAATGTTCAGCCTAGTCAAATTGGTTATTGAAGCTGGTATTGAGCCATTAAGACTGTTGCCAGGTAGACCTAGATAAGTAAGAGATCTTAGTCTTCCTATATCTTGAGGAATGATGCCAGAAAGTTGGTTCTGATTTAGGTAAAGAATGTTCAGCCTAGTCAAATTGGTTAAACAAGTGGGGATTAAACCGCTGAGATGGTTGGTATGCAAAGATAAGTAAGCAAGATGACTTAGCCTTCCGATATCCCGAGGAATGACACCTGAGATTTGATTCTTAGAGATTGCTAAAAAGGTCAAGTTAGTGAGATTGCAGATAGAGGATGGGATTGAACCAGTCAGATTGTTTGCGGACAACCCTAGATGGGAGATAGAATACAAATTGCCAATTTCCTGAGGGATGGATCCACTAATCTGATTATCTATAACATCTAATATTTGAAGACTTGTGAGAGAACCTATTTCTGGTGGAATAAGTCCAGAAAGTTTATTATGGGAAAGATCAAGGTGCGCGAGTTTTGAAAGACTAGCGATTTGGGAAGGAATGGTTCCGAAGAGTTTGTTCAAACTCAAGTTCAAACTGACAGTGTTTGACAAAGATGAAAAGTTCAAACTATGAAGCGTACCTTGCAAACCCAAACCTGTTATGTTCAGTTCATCCACACTTCCCTCGTTGTTACAAGTGATTCCATACCACTTGCATGGACTCGTTGTACTCGTTGTAGAATTCATCTTCCAAGAAGAGAGGAGATAGTGATTTTGGTTAGCAAGGGTTGATTTCCATTTCAAAAGAGCATCTACTTCTTTTTCAACACCTACTACTTGTAAATGTGGTTTTCTACGGGTGGATGAAAAAAACGAACTGGAAGCAAAACACACAACACTGTAAGATGAAACAGACAGTAGTACAAAAAGTAGCAAAGTAACAGAGGCAACGTTTACTCGCAGCAACATTTCTAAGATTAATCTGAAGAATTGGTTTTTGTTTTTAAGTGATGATTAACCAAGTCCCATAAGGTGTTATATATAGTGTCATTTCTTTTTGCTATCAGAAGACATAAATTGGAGTCATGTCAATCTACTCAAGTATCTTGCTTTATTTTTTCCACTCACACACACAAAGAATGACTGCTTTTGGTTGAGTGTAAGTTGGCTTTTTAACAGGAGACACAAATTTTCATCACAACTTTCTAACCCCAATGAATGAACAAAAAACTTTCAAAAATAGACTTGCAAGGCTTTGAAAAGAGAAAAGTAGAAAATTTGCACTTTGCAAGGCTTTGAAAGCTAAACCTTCTGAGCAGTATTACGATATACTAATTTGATTTTAATATGGACATGTCATGATCAATATTTTGAAAAGATAATAGTAGAAAATTTCCAGTGGCATTCGATCACCATAAGTGGTAGAATTCAGTAACAGAAATTTCTAGAAATGGATCATTTGAATACCACCACCAACCCACTAACTAGTGTTTGAAATATTCCGGTCATGACCTTTCTTGAATTCTTTGTCCATCATGAATGCCTTCATCAACCCACTGATTTAAGTGTTTCAACTTTCATCATTGATATAGGAGGTGTAGATGTGGAAAATCCTACCTCTACATCCAAAGGGTCTCAAACATACACAATGAAGTAACAAGCAAGAGAAATAGAAGAACACAAGATATACGTGGTTCGGTATGATTACCTACGTCCACGGGGTAAAGGGATGATCTTATTACTTGGTTCAAGATTACAAGATGAGTGCTTCTCTCTCAATACTCTAGGTGTGCTCTCTTTCCTCCCTTCTTACTTGTCTTCCTTTTCCTCTCTACCTAGTCTCTATTTATAGTCACAGGTGATGATACATCCAGCTTTCTTGATGTTCTTCTCGGGCGACCAGCTGATGCTTCAGCCGATATTCTTATTTGCTCAGGCCGAGGTACTTAGCCGAGCCGAGTGGTATCCTCTTCCGATATCCCACTACCCGATGTCGTTTGTTTGGTGGAGATGACCGATGTCGCCCTTTAGGTCTCTGGACGAGTCTCACTTTGACCGAGATCTTCTTATCTCCTCACCAACTCTGTCAGTGCATTTATTGTCCCCGTATCCGATGAGTATCACATCAGAACTTTTTCCTCCTTTATGTCGACCTCACGAGCTGCCTCAATTCATCTTTTCTCGCGCTCAGACATGGTGAGGCGATTCAGTACTTTTGGTGCTTGTTTCCCTTGGTATGCCATTTTCTAAGATTGCTCCACCTGTCCCTGTGGATTATTTACACCTACATTTATGCCCCTTCTTCCGCTCGTGTGATCGACACGAGGGGAAGAAACCGCCTCGTCTTCCCACGTCCTTGACCATGCCGGGTTTCATGCCATGCTGTTCCCCACTCTCTTCAGTTATTGCAACCTGTTTACCTTCTTCGCCGGTCACAGTAGATGTGTTTTATAAGTCCGACCCTTAAGCCTTGGTTTTTCTTTCATTCTTTCCTCAACAGTTTCTTTTCTCTCCTTCTCTGTTTTCTTCGCTTCTTCTTCATCATCATCGGTTAATCTTTCCAACAGGTTTTCTTCCTCCTCTTTTCACTATCTCAAGTCTTATCTGTCGTTCTTTGTTTCTGTTGTCGCTGTAACTTCTGATTCTGGTCGTATCTTCGCCTTCCCTGTTGTTTCTTCAACTAACTTCCATGGCATCTTCAACTCCTTCCATGACGGAAAAGAGGTGCTGAGTTATGTCTTCTCTGACGACGACGGTGTACCGCCTGATTCCTTGTTTGTTGTTGAGAGCCCTTCCAAGCATGATTACCGTGCTTTGGATTCCATCTTTTCTGATAATCCTTCTTCCTTTTCATGTAGGACTGACAAGAGAATTGCTAAAGATTTGTCGGATGAGCAGTTTATTCAACAGTTGAAGGATGAGTTCAACCTCCATGGCTATGACGTCAGGCTCTTGTCGGGCCAAAAAGGTGTTTTAAAGAAGGATGACGTCATTAAGTTTTCCCACTCGTCCAAGGCGACCATCGTCACCAAGGGTCAGTTAGAGCTCGGGTTGTGTTTTCCTTTGTACGATCCTAGATATTTGTTTTGGTATGAAGCTCTCTCTAAGATCCGCCCATCCCGTGCTCTGGCCCAATGGAATGGCAACACCTTTCGAATCTTATCCGAGTGGGAGAGACGCAGCCGAGGCGAATGTACTCCTACTCCTTGGTCCACTTACGATCCTTCTCAGGCGGGCGACTATACTCCCGCTAGTTTTGCTGATAATTATCGAAGCGGGACTGCTACCAATGGTGATCTCGCCGGTTTTGCTGCTAGTCCTCATCGCCATAAAACCCTTCCTGAAGGTGTCAAGAAGCTTTTGTTGGACGAAGATCCCGAGGGGAAGAGTTCCAACAAACATGCTCGTCATATTAGTGACGCGACATGGGACCGAGTTCCTTTAGTTATTTATGGTCCTCTTCTTAACGGCAAGTTTCCTTCTCCGGCCGAGTCATATCCCTTCTGGGTGGTCAATGTTGATCGAGTAAGTGTGTTTCCTGGTTTTTGATTTAATTGATCGGCTCGGGTGACTAGTAGGGTGATGTTTTTATTTTTGCGTTTTAAAGCCTAAGCCCCAGGGCGTTCCTTCTGAGTCTCTCATCCTCCGGAAGAGGGGTAGGGGTTCTAGCGCAGGAGCCGAGGAGGAGACAGGGAAGGTAACAAATATATTGCTTTCAAATTATCGTACATGTATGTGCCCCTATTTGTTGCCTTGAATGGTTCTAACATCGGCTCATGTGAAGAAGCTGAGAGCTGACGGAGCTGGGGGTGCTTTGGTCAGAGATAGTGAGGATCTCGAGGACCAGATGCCTTTATCGTATTTCCTGAGGAAGTCGCCTCAGAAAACTTCTGATGTTTCGTATACCCTTGTAGGTGGGAAGCCTAGTGGGAAGGGCAAGGAGACCAAGGGCGACTCATCTGCCCCAGAAAAAACTGTGCCCCAGCCGCCAGCTAGTGGAGGGATTGTTCTTGCTTACGGTGTTGTGTATCTTGAATCTGATGGTGATGATGATGATGATCTTTTTGATGAAGAGGACGAGGTCGATGGTGGTGAAGAGGAGCAGAAGCAAATGGAGAAGTCTGGTGTTGGTGTAAATGATGTGGTTACTCAAGACGGAGAGAATGTCACTTCTGGGAATGAGTTGCTGGAGCCCATTTCTACTATGGTTCCTAACTCGGGCAGTACCACCTCTTTTACTGTCTCGGGTCCTATGTGCAACTCCCTAGGAGCTCTTATTTCTCCTGAGTTTGCCTCTCTTTCGGATGAAGATAAGATCAAGGCCGCCTCGTCATATGATGCTGGTCTAAAGAGTACTTTCGATCTCCTGCTGAGTTGTGTTAATCAGGTTATGCGTTTACGCCATGGGGTAGGTGCTAATATTGTTGGTGCTTGTAGGATATCAATCACTCGTTGTTAAACGCCACCATTTAGCGAAGGGAGATCGCTGAGAAAGAGGGCCTTCGTCTCTTATTGCAGCAAGAGCGCGAGCGATCCCGGGGGATGGAGAAGCAACCGGCCGAGACTCAAGGTATTTATTTAGCACCCAAGTGTTTGTGATTGATTTTGTAGTTCCAATATCCTGAGTTTAGTACTACCTTCCTAGCCGAAATTTCTAGTATGGAGGCCGATGCTGCCACGAGGTATCGCTTGTTGAAGAGGGAGATTGATATAGAACGGGGTCATGTTTCGAATTTACAAAAAAGGATTGTCAATAAGGATGACAAAATTGATGATCTGGAAACCGAGATCGAAAGCCTTCAAACCCAGATACATCGTTATGTGACTTTTGAGTCCCCGAGGAGATAGATAATCTTAGGGCGAGCTTGTCTCAGTTTCAAGGTATCGCTGCCGACAAGACGCTGTTGGCCGATAACTTAGAAAGTCAGTGTGGACGGTTAAGGCTTCAAGTCCGGGATTTGCACGCAGATCGTCTTCGGATTCTGGTAGAGAAGTGTGCTACCGAAAAGTGTAGCCAAGAATCTCTTGAGAAGCTTAGAGAGTCTAAGAGAGTCTCTGAGGAGTTGGAGTGGGTTCGAGCTCAGTTATCAGGTTTGCAGATAGCACACTCTCGGCAGAGAGCCGAATGGAATGATCATAAGAAATACTGCCCCTCCAATGAATTTAACGAACAACGCTATCTAGAGTTGTCTTCTAAGATTTCTTCCCTTGAGTGTAGCTTGTCCGAGTCCGAAGAGACCAGTTAGAGTAGTTACCCCTTTACTTGAAGGTGGCGTCCCTTGTATTGTGTTTTCATTATTGTTACCCTGATGTTGTTGTTATGTTACTGACTACTCCCGTGTTTTGACAGCCGAGCAAAGGAAGGTGACCTCATTAGAAGAGGAGAATGCCCGATTGAAGGGGAGTGGAGACGCAGCTGCTAGTGAGGGAAGCTCAATTACTCGGGCAGGTGGCCACTGCTGAGGCCACCCATTTTTCATCTATTGCTTTGTTGCATTTCTTTGGGACATTCAGCTGAGGTAGTTCAGTGCTTAACTCCAAGTTTGTATCAGTTGTTGCAGGGACAGGGAATGTCACATAAGTTTGTGGTGCAGCTATTGGGGATTTTGATGTTAAGGTTGGTGTTGATATAGAGGATGGCAAAGTGGAGGTTGATGGTTTGCTATTTGGTCTGGGTGCTACAGCCTCAGTCAAAGGGGTATGACATGATTTTTTAGGTATTTCACTTTGCTATAATTTATGTAACTTGAAATCACAGTTTATCTTTGTTATAATTTGATGATTAGCTTGAGCTCTGCTTTCTTCCACCTCTTTTTCTTTCATATGAAATGTTTTGTTGATATCCAAATTTTTTTAGCATATTCTCTGTTTTTTCAGTATTGTTCATGGTGAAGAGATGTGTGGGTAAGTTCAGGCACTTTGGTGGTAAATTTGAGATGAGTTTTTTGATTTTTTTACACCATGATACATTTAACATTGTTACCAGAGTGATACACCGAGCCGAAAAGCCGGATAGCCAATTGAAACCTCTGTTGACTGAAATTGAATGAGGTTTGTACAGGGGGACTTTCTCATACCATACATTGACCATAGTAGTCAGTCCCAGACACGTCGTATTAACAACAAGCTACATAGAAGAAAGTACAGCAGGTGGTTGAGAGGTTATGAGACACCCGGGAGAAGAATTAGAATTTGAATGGTATAACTTCAATGCTAAACTGGTTGAGAGGGTGAAAGGTCAAGGGACAAAACTGCACTCTAGGAAAAGGTGGAAGATACTCAATTAAGAAGGGGTGGGGATAGATACGCAGATCAAAAGAAGCTGGTAAAAGTGGTTGGCACTAATGGTTCAATTATGTTACTCCACTTACTGTATGCATCAAAACAAACACAGACCTGGAAATAAAGACGGATTGAAGGGTTTTTGTGATATGAAAACAAATATGTTTTTTTTTTTTTTTTTTTTTTTTTTTTTTTTTTTTGATAGAAACTGGAGAAGCGCGAACTACTTCAGGTGAATATCCTGCAAAAGCAAAAATATTAGCACAAATGATAGGGTAGGAAATAACTTTAGAATCCGATACCACTAGCTCAGGGGAGTTGGAGAACCAGATGCAATTTACTCTGCATGCATTTCAAGTCAGGGCACTTTAACTGTAGTCTTTTTGTACTTCAATAAGTTTAGTTGGTGTGATTATGACCCGTTTACCAAGGGGATTACTAAGGGCACACCAAACCATATTAATTTCCAGTACGACGATTTCCTGTAGGAACAAGAACTTGAAACTTAATGCATTTTTTTAGAGGTACATCTACCAATGTATTACTCCATCCGGCCCAATACAGAAATCACTTATACCAGATGACATTACATTACACCAAATTTTGGGATTAGAAACAGAACTGAACCGTTACAAAAAGGGGTTGTAACGGCTTTTTCCTGTTGCAAAAGTGGGTGTTACATTTTCTTTGTAACGGCTTTGTGGGCGCTACGAATTTTGTTTGTAACGACTCTCGTAATGCTTGTGTGCCGTCACTTAATACGCCACGTGTTAACAAATCAGGGCCGTTACGAATTTTTTTGTAACAACGCAGTCGTAACGTTCTCAAGCCGTTACGAACTTTTTTGTAACAACAAAAAAATTACTGCCAGTCAACCTTGACCTGGTCAAAATTGGTCAATATTGACCAATTTTGACCAGGTCAAGGGTGACCGGCAGTTCATTTTCTGCCGAAAATAAGTCGGAATTTCTATTACCCTGCATCACCTTTCATGCCATCCATCATCCACATTCAACAATCAATTCGTATCACATTCAAAAATCAATTCACATCACATTCAACCAATTCATGTCAAAAAAAGAAGACAAATTCTTCTAAGTACAATTTTCTTTTGTTAAGTACACAAATTCTTCTAAGTACCAATTTTTTTGTTAACTGTTCTAAATTTCTAAGGGAATACATAGAAACTACTAACTTCATACATTGAAACTTACAAAACTTTGCGCTGCTTTATTCTCCAGCCATTCGATCAAAAAATGCATCATTCAAATAACCTGCGAACACAGAAAATGTATACTTAGATGTTGGAAGTAAGCAAAAACTAAAAGAGATGACACACCCAATAAACTGGAGCATTTATGAAGTTATTGCTGCAAGGAAAGGCACCGAAAATTAACTAGTTAACTGCATTTCTGGTCATACTTTTTCTTAACACATTCACTGGCCTACAGAAAAGAAAAAGATTCGATTGAAGTATAGGCATAGCAACTAGTACAAGAAAAAGATTATTGTATTGAACTGATTTAACTAGTTAATTATGGATAAGATTATTGTACTGAACTGATTTAAAAGACTCAATAACAATATTCTCTATGCCAGCATGCGAGCTTAGATCTTTCTTCTTCCAATTTCACCCAGACATAGCAATGCCAGGTGCCTCTTAGCCTAATAAGAACATGACCAATTACTTTAAGATAAAACTGGTAGGTTGTATACTGAAAGAGCTATTATACAAGGTACATTTATGAGCTATTATAAAGGTACTTTGTATGAGTATACTAATTTGTGTTCCAAGGTCGAACTCAGAACTTGGCTTCTAAACATAAAAATCAGGGAACTTATCCATGAAAGGAAAATGACAACACTTAACATTTAACAGGCAATGAAAATCTTACAGAATTGGTACTACAATCATCTTTTAATATTTTTGTAAGCATTTCTACTGTAGATCCACAATTCTGGTCACCAGGTGCAAGGCAGAGGACAACAACATACTGAGCTACTGAATAAAGAGCTTGTTTTGCAAGGCCACCAGACTGTGGAGATGGCTTGGCACTTGAAAGAAGATATTCTAGTAAAGCATCAAAGCTTGTGTTTGTTGAATGGACCAAGGAAGCAAAAAAAAAAAAAAAGGGCCTGCCTGACAATGTAGGAAAGTGTTTCATGAAGTGATCAACAAATGCAAGATAAAGTAACATCATAAAGTTAAGGGAACTACCTGCAAGGCATGCCCCTGCAACAATGAAATCCTGGTTAAAGTTAGAGCTTGTGGAAGAACTTTGTTCCTAACAGTCAAACCAACATTAGGACTTGACTTTCTATCAATCATCAACGTAGAACACAAGAACAATGCAAGAGCCGTCATATGCAAATCTGAGTCGCTGTTAACATGAAAAGAAAGGTCTCAGAACAGACAATGCACCAACTTGTATAAGAAAGAAAAAAAAAAGGATAAGATACAGAAAGGAAATGGTTTGACAACACAATAACGTCTATTATTAGTCTTATTCCTACCTTTGTCTTGACAGATTTTTCACGAAAGTCACCTATTTATGGATTTAATAATTTTTGAGACTTCTTAGTTCAGCAACCACCGTGGACTGTCAAACAGAAAAGAAAACAAAAATGTTTAGCATGACTAACGTATTTAAGCAGACTACGTACCAACATGGCACAAAAAAATAAATAAAACTATCTTACTCCAAGTACGAACTAAATATAGTGTTATGGGTACCACTATCTTTACTAAACACTCTTTGTAGCACAATTACAAAGACATTATGATGATGCCAACAAGCAATATGCCACAAAAGACTATTATATTACTAGAACAATATGTCCAGAACAATGTTAAAAGAATTATCACCATGTCAAACTAAAAGAGTAAATTTACATCAAAACTATTGGTTTTTACTAAGTGGTTTTTCTTTATGTGGTTTTACTAAGCCAGCTATAACTACTGCCCAGAAACGCGATTTTTTTTATTTTGTTTTTTTGCTTTCAGTTACTACATAAATTCCACACAATCTGCTCAGTTCTAATGAAAATTGCCTAAGAAAATCAGTTATATTCCCTTGTTTTGTGTTCCTAACCAAATCCAAGTTCTTGTAAGAATGTTTCCTCGAGGACATGCTAGAATTTATGTGTCTAAGGGTCCAGAAGAGTGACATCATGTCAAAAAGAACAGTTTTGTATTCTTGTCCTGCATACTGGTATTACAGTTCTACTACTAAAAGAAAAAAGCATTATTATTGATATGCAAATTCTAAATATACGTACGTACCTCTTCACTTACGTATTCCAGCATGACATTTGCACCCAGCCACCGACTCCTCGATGAGGGCCGCGAATATATGCCTTCCGAAACTTCAAAATCGTCTATTAATTCCTGCAAACAGATGGAATGAGGAAAAGTGATTATGAGCCAACAATACGAAGAAAAAAGTATCAATAAGATAGGGGGGAGCCTTGATGTTCTATCGGCACACAATGCACATTATAGAGCAGGATATAAATATTCGACTCTGAAAAATAGATGGTGCTGGGCCTGGTGGCTCCATGTGATCTAGACCAGGAAGCATTTATACCTATAAACTCAAGTTGTTCATGAAGATTTTAAATTTAACTAAAAACAAAACGGTACAAGGCTTCTCAAGTTGTATAAGAGACGTTCAACTACAGGGTATGTATTTACCATAGCAGGAGCACCAGTTAGTTGGAGATCAATATTACAGTCTACTGTGGCGCTTTCAACTACGGAGGTGGAGTATATGGCAGTGACAGAGGTATTTAAGGAGGCTATATGGTTACAAGGTTTGCTAGATGACTTATGAGTTGTGCAAGACCAACTGCTTGTGCATTGTGATAGTCTAAGTGCAATTTATTTGGCTAAGAATCAAGTGCATCATGCAAGAACCAAACATATAGACGTACAGTTTCACTTTGTGAGAGAAATTCTTGAAGAAGAAGACATTCTACTTGTGAAGATCGATACCAAAGACAATCCAAAATTGATATGTTGACTAAAGTAGTATCCGGGATCAAGTTTCGACATTGTTCGAAATTGATCCACATCCTTCCAGTTTGGTGAAAGGCCCTTTTGGGGTAGAGGTTCTTAGGAACCCGGTGGAGGTCTTCTAGCAAGGCCATTTGAGAGAATTACGGTCGGGTTTGATTCCTATTGAGGATATGTAGGCAGCCAGTGATGGTTCAATCGACGTTGGAAGATGGGGGTGATTTTATCTATTGATCGTCTCATGCATGAATGCATGATCCGAGGTGGAGAATTGTTGGTAGGTCGGTCAAGGTCTAGATTAGGAAATCTAGTTGGTTAAGGAAACCAAGTACTCGTGTCCTAAGTATAGCAGCTTAAGAGGTTTCTCTTTTAGAGCTAAGTTAGGAAACCCTATACTTGTAGGAAAGTAATCCTTGTTAAGGAATGTGTCCAGTCCTATTGATGTGTATAAATAGCCATACAGAGAACTAGAGAAAACACACCAGAACTAGTAAGAGTTCTCTTCTTCTCTGCTTAGGCTTTGTATATTCCAACCTATACGGTGATATATAAAATTGCTTATTCCTTCCCGAGGATTCAACCTCGTTAAATACTTGTTCTTCTTGTGTGTCTGATTGTGTTCTTGGCGATATTGAGATACCTCGTAGTAGTGCAAACCTAACGCTTCCGCAGGCTTTGGCGCAACATTTACCTCTTTCATATTATGTTCACCTGATACATCTATCACTTCAGATGACTTATGAACAATATATATCCTCTTTAGATTTGTCCTTTTAGGAGGAAACTTCCTGCACCGACAATCTTAGCCAATAATCGAGGACCCAAAGGAGATCAGTAAAGATATATAGGTGACGTCTAGATTAGCAACATTTTCTTGCACATCAACATTGCCTTCATAATCTACAGCATCATCACATTACAATGTCCAGAATTTCTCTCCACCAATTTATACCACTGGACCCATTTATCAACTTTTTGGTGGGAACACAGGAAAGTAGACCTATTTGATTGTTCAGCCAACAGCACATAAATTTCTTCAGAATGCAATAACTGAGAAGACAATTCAATAATTTCATTTTATTTTATTTTTATGGTGCAGGACCGCGGGTTGACTGCAGTACAAACGGGACTGCGAAAGTCGATATCAGTTGTTACACATTTAGATGAATAATGCCATTAGTTGCAAAAACATTTAGATGCTCTCAGAATACCTTGATTAGCATGACTTGGATCAAGCAATTTCTGCTCAATTTGGTTCTACTTCGAGCGGTTTAGTCTGCAGAATGTGATTCGGTACCAACACCTCTTGGAACAAAATACTTGAAAAATGGAATTAAGATAGTCTATTTCACATTGCTTAACAAAAAAAATTATTAGGAGATTCAACATTTTATATAACATGATCCAAATAGAGTGTAGAATGCGATTCACAAGCAGTCATTTTTGTCAAATTTGGTGTCCAGTAAACGAATTAAACTCGGCCTCTGTAGTTTTTACACAGCCTGTCCCAAGTCAAGATAAACGAATAATCAAAACGATTGGGACAAATACGCATTACAAATGATGAACAAACACAAGAAAGAAAGAATGGACGCATTATCACTGGGATTTGCGATGAAATTTTCACTCTTAAGAGTGACGCATTTGTGATGACAAAACACATCCACAACATGGCCATTGTTAAAATCCAATTACCATCCTAAAGAACAAGAACAATAAGTTTTATTGGTGTGATTACGGCCCATTTCCTCTAGGGATTTAATAAGGGCACACCAAACCATATTAATTCCAGATTCAGGCTTTGAGATTCTTTGATGATTTCCTCTAGGGACAAGAACTTGAAACTCAATGCATTTTTTAGAAGTACATCCACCAATGTATTACTCCAACCCAATACAAAAATCGCTGATACAAGATGACATATTTTATAACAAGAATACATTAACTTTATTAATACCAATTTTTGTAAATACAACCGATTATTGTAATCACAATGGAATCAATAATTCTCCAATACCCAAACCACCATTTCTCTTTTTTAAAAAGCAGAACCAAAAACAAACCCCAAAATCCGACCCCGAACCCCAAAGCAACAACACCGTAAAACAATATTCTCTCATCTGCATCCTCTTGAACATCTTCTTCTGCTTCAGTTGTAGGATTAGTATTACACGGTTTTAAACCTCTAGATATATTACCACACAATCCTTTGTTGTTGTTTAAAGCATCGACTGGAGCATCCTTGAAAGCCTTGAGGTTTGGAAGAGGACCGTTCAATTCATTAGATGAAACGTCGATAGTGGTCAAGCTAAGCATTTGAGCAAATGAAGATGGAATCGAGCCGAAAAGCTTGTTATGGGACAAATTTAGTGTTTCCAATTTGTTTAATTTTCCTAGATCTGGCGCTATTTCTCCACTCAAATCATTGTAACTAAGATCTAAAAGAATCTGTAACGAATCCAAGTTCCCAATATCAGGTGGGATGCTTTCATTGAAATTGTTTGCGCTCAAATTCAAAGATAATAATTTTGAACACTCTCCAAGCTGTCTGGGTAACGCTCCGATAAAGTTGTTGTTGGATAAATCCAGATGTTGCAAGTTATATAACATTCCAACTGTTGAGGACAAGGTACCAGTTAGTTTGTTATTTCTTAAATTTAACTTGATCAACGAAGACAAACTCAACAACTCATTAGGAATTTTCCCATCTAGATTATTTGAATCGAGATTAAGTTCAGCTAAAATCTTCAACTTGCCGATTTCAGGTGGTATTCTACCACTGATATTGTTCCCTGCAAGAGATAGGGTTGTCAAATTTTGACAACTACCCCAGTCCTTTGAAAGTTCCCCGTATAGCATATTGGCTCTCACACGAAACCTAAATAGATGCGGATACACGTGAAATGCCTCTGTTATATTATCTACCAGATAATTCTTTGAAAGCTCGAGATGTCGAAGGCTAGTGCAGTTCCTAAGACTTCTTGGTATGGGGCCCGTGAAACTGTTATTGCCTGCCACAAAGTCTTCAAGTGTCCCGCTCTGACATATATTTTGAGGTAGATAACCCGAAAACTTATTTTCAACTAGAAATAACTGTTTAAGCTGTGTTAAATTGTTGATTCCTATTGGTAATGAACCAGTCAATTCATTTTGATAAACATATAAATGAGTCAAATTTCTCAAATTACCTATTGATGCAGGGATTGAACCGGTAAGCTTATTCCTTGACAAATCTAAGAGGGTTAAAGAAATTAGCCTTCCCATATCTCTAGGAATGATACCCGAGATTTGATTTTCATGAATTCTTAAAATGGTCAAGTTTGTCAGATTGCATATAGAAGTAGGCATCGAACCAGTTAGATCATTCATGTACAAACTCAGATAAGTGAGATGATATAGATTCCCAATTTCTTGAGGGATGGATCCACTAATTTGATTTTCTGAAAGGTCTAACAAACGCAGTTCTGTGAGAGAACCTATTTCTGGTGGAATATGCCTAGAAATCTTATTATTGGAAAGATCAAGGAGGGTGAGTTTCGGAAGATTACTGATTCGGGATGGAATGGTTCCGAAGAGTTTGTTGCTACTCAAGTTAAGACTAATAATGTTGGGGAAAGATGAGAAATTGAAATTATTGAGCGTACCTTGTAAACCCAAACCTGTTACATTCAGTTCAGCAACGCTTCCTTCATTGTTACAAGTAATTCCATACCAATTGCATGGACTCGTTGCCCTTGCACTAGAATTCCTATTCCAAGAAGGGAGAATCAAATGGGTACTGTTAATGAGGCTTGCTTTCCATTTCAAAAGAGCATCTACTTGTTCTTCAATTAATGCTTGTAGTTGTTTTTTATGAGTTAAAGAAAAACCAGAAGCAGAGAAACTAACATGGTAAGTTGAAACCAACAGAAAGAGCGTAACAAATGAAGCAGCTGCAGAAGCAGAATTTACTCGAAGCAACATTTTGAAAAATTATCAAAAGAATACTGTTAGCGTTTTCAAGTGATGATTAATAAATTCGGAGTCATATTAATAGACTTATCACAAGGGAATGCAGTTGCGTATCGTCTTCGTTCTTCTCTTCCCCTCAAATTAATGTGTTGACCGTGGTCGAGTGTAATAACAAGTGGCACGAATTTCATCACAACTTCCAAAAATTTTCATTTTGTTGACCATTGCCATCAGTGAGTATTCTTTCTGTTCTGTGTTTAAAATTTTCTTTTGTTTATATATACTAGAGGCACCCATCAAATGCGTAGACATCTCACGAAGTCAAAGAATTCAATTGAGCTGGTACTAGCCTGTCCATTTATTTTTAGTTTTACAAGAGGCACACGTCAAAGAAAAACTTCACTCAAATGACTTGTTTAGCGGATTCTGATGTGCGTCTGTAACCAATCACCTCAAAAATTTCCTGGAAGGTTGTTAATTACACGCCTATAGGTTGTAGTACTCTAGTTTAGGGTCTCAAGGAATCAAGAACAAGATGAATGATAACTCTAAGAAGTCCAATCTACTTATCTAAGGATAGTGATAATTAACAAGCAAAATCGCATAAATCCTGTTACTGCATGAACAAGAAGAATTCGATACTCAATACATTCATTGAAATTAAAAATTCGTACATTTACCGAAGTATTACCATCAACTATTTAATCTAACTACAACAAAATAGAAAAGTCTCTAGATAATTACATAACATTTATAACCAAAAACGAGAGTATTCTTCTACTTCATTAGTATCAACTTTTTTGAATACAATTGCAACCGAATCAATAACTCTCCAATACCCAAACCACCATTTCTCTTTTTTAAGAAGTAGCACCAAGAACAAACCCCAAATTCCAACTCCAAACACCAAAGCTATAACACCATAAAACAGTATTCTCTCATTTGCATCCTCTTGATCATCTTCTTCAACTTCATTTATAGGATTAGTATCACCAGTACTGGTATTGCGATACCCACACAATCAATGGTTCCCAAGGAAAGCTGAACCATGCCAACTTAAAGTTTAAAAATTACCTCCTCTTGGAATCTTGCCACTCAACATATTGTAAGATATGTTCAGAAACCCAAGAGAATCCATTGATGTCAAAAACCGTGGGATATGTCCGGATAATCTATTGAAACTTAAATCCGAAGACTCCAAGCCAGTCATTGTTGGATATTTTCAATATCTTAGAAAAATAAAATGGTTTTCTGTTTTGGTTTGCCGCTATGATGGGGAAGTATTCTGTGTTGGATAAACACAATGGATGTTAGTTGGAGATGAAGAGACACCTTTAATAGGTGTGATGGTTCATAAAAGACAACCATTCCCAATAGACACCTTATGTGTCTTTTGGAAGTGAAGAGGCATCTCCAATAGGCATGAATATCCCTATAAATAGTGAAGGTATTCTCTCATTCTAAATCATCAATTCAACTTGTTTTCTCTCTTTTCTAAAGCATCATCGTAATTCTTTCTAGTGTGTTCTTGATTGGGTCAAGGGGTACAAACCTTGAATCCAATTTTTCGTTGTAGGGCTTTCATTGTATCCTGAAGGCATTATTTCGCATACACTGTTGTAATCGCCAATTGATATTGGGAGGGTAGAAATAATCGTCTAAAAGAAATCTATTCGAGCCTTGAAAGTTTTTGAGTACAACAATTTCTTTCAGTGTTATCATCCTCTGTTTTTTTACCCAAATTTTCCAACAGTTTTAGACGATTATTTTTCTCGACAATGGAGGGTGAAACTGTGGTGTGTTTTAAGTACGTTTTCCTGGTTATTTTTGAAACGTAAGGTTTCCGATATGACTCGTCCTCCGGCTGAATTAGTCTGTTTTACTTTAACGGGCTATAATTTGGGCTTTATGGATACAAGGTGGGGTTTATCATTTATCTTCTTTATGGACGGAACACTTTTAGAAGGGGAAGCCAAACCTAGAAGAACCAGAAGGGGATGAAACTGACTCTCTGGTAGTGATAAATTTCGTAAGAATCAATGATGGTTGTTTTTCCGGAAACAAATATTTACATCTGCGGGTTTAATTTGGGGGATGTTTAGTCTTCGGGAAAGGAGAAACAAGGATGATTGATGCACCGGTACAATCCTATGAAGAGATGAAGACGATGGTCGGTGGAACATGAATCTCTCATCAAGTTTAAGATAGGAAATGACTAATAATTTGAGGATTAAAATATAATCATTATTAAGGCTAAGAACATGCATATGATTGTAGCCATTTGTGTGTTTCCCAAGAACTTACGATATTTGAAGTCCACCCAAATTTCATGCATTCAATTTATTTGCTTATATGCGAGACTTGATGATATAGTAACTATGTTTTCCATTGGAAATTGTGTCTGTTTCCAAATGATGCACCGATTGAAAAGTTACTTTGTGCTCTTTAAAGGCATATAAGTATGCAAAACCTTCTCTTGTGAAGTTGTGATTGGATGTTAAAAGACATGAAATAATGAAGCCGATAGCATCTGTTTGAGACCAGATAAATGGGCCGTAACTCTTGGCAAAGTTCCCATCGGAAAGAAGTTAACCGGAGAGGATAGATTGAGATTAATTTAATCTACCAAGCGGTTAGCTCAGTATTTGTGATGATGATATTTGGTCTTAACAAGGGAGACGAAAACTAGATGGATCAGACTATGCAGGGTATAGTACCATACGTACTAACTCCAGAACCGTCATATTTACGAGATAAGTAACCAATTGCTCTGTCTTATTCATAGATTTTGAACATTAATTAAGATATGTTATAGTGCTTATGATTCCATGAAAATACTAGATGACCGTTGCCACGGTGGGGAAGGCCTACCGAAGAAAAAAAGAAACACTGCTGTAATTGGACTGTAAAAGAAAATTTATTGCTAAAGTGAAAATATCATTTTTCTTGAAACAGAGAGAGTACTTTATTAGTTGCAAAAGAAAATTAGTTGATGCATAAAACAAAAATATGGTTACATAAAGTATTATGTATCCTTTGGTGGTAGTTTGCACAATGGATCTCCATTTTATTTTCAAAATTGTGCCTAAAATGATAAATATTTTTCCAAATTTTCGTAAAAACTCTAAATTTAATATTGTTGTTTATACTCATTGCGTAGATTTTTTTAAAACCTTTCCAACGAGATAAAATTTGTAAAATTCCAAGGCACGGATTTTTAGATATGTTATACTCCCTCCGTCCATGTTATATAGGCGGAATATTTGATTTTCTTAGTCCCACTAAATAGGCGGAGTTCTAGTTCCAAGGTGTTTTTTGACATATATGGCCCTATTTATGTTGTATGGGAAATTGTATTGAGAATAAGACAAAGGGTAAAAACAGGAAAAGACATGAAAATTTATAAAAACCATAAAATTTCTTAATTTAAGAGATTTTATCTTCTCCGCCTATATATTAGGGACGGAGGGAGTATTAAAGTTTGGTTGTCAATTATACCCCTAAAGAAATAGGATACATAAGGAATTATAATAAAATTTGGCTCTTATATCTAGTTGCCCTTCTTCTTTGGTTTATTTACGAAAATATCTAGTATCTTACTGCCCTTCCTCTTTGGTTTATTTAAGAAAATGTCTAATACCTTAGTGCCCTTCCTCTTGGGTTTATTTACGAAAATATCTAAAGGAAAAAAAGAAAATTTTGATTTAGAGGGGCAGTGTCGTCCTTTCATCGTTGAACCAAATCCAATCTTTTGTGTCTAATTGGAAAAAAATGTCACGCTTCACATTAACACAAAATCACCATATATAAAATCCTCCATCGCTTCGCTCGGTCGGCCTAAAGATAGTAAATTGCGGACTTCATACATGCATGGACAGTAACCTTTGCCTGTTAAGTAATTGCGTAGATAATTATTTGTTGGGATTGATATAATTTCTTCTCAAAATCATAAGTGGTTTGGCAATTTAACTTCTGTGCATTATTGGTTGCTACTTGCGTGTTAGGCAAAAAAAAATTTAATCATTGATGTACAAGGAAGTATACATTATCCACTGCGATTAGAATTGATCTCTGGTAAAGAAGTCGAATTATATTCGAACGATTTGGATTTTTTCCATAGAAAATTTTCACTCGAAGTCTTCATCGGGTAAGGGAAATCGTTGTTATCTACCCGAAATTTTATACTAGAAAATGTTGCATCTGGATGGGTCTTTTATGAAAATCAGATGTGGAATCCTTATCAATGGTAAGAAGTTGGTAGCATGATTCTCAATCAGTAATTCTTCGTGGCATTGAGCAGTGTCATGAAATGGGGAGAAATTCATAGTTCTATCAGATTTTCTAGTTGTTGGGTTATTTTATAACAAAAATCACAATTGTTGAAATAATAATTGTATGATATGAACATAATTCTTGCGATAATAATTATAAGGTTCCAAATATGGAAACTGGCATGTCTTAAATGACATCGAAAGGGGTGTAATACCGGCTAATGTGTAACGTATTGAAAAATTGGGCGGCCGACCAAATATCCAACGATGAGGTGTTACGATATTACTTATGCATAAATTATGAACAATTGCATTATATAATGCAAAATGTTAAATAGACATTGTCTATGTTTTTGGGTATAAATTTGTAGAAGATTTGACATGAGTAGAGGAGTTACTCATCGTAATAATGTGCTTGTTGAAATAGCAAGTAAGTTGCCTACAAATTTTCTATGCCTCTATGATGAGCACGAAAGTGCGACACATTTTCACCCATAATTACATTAGCTAGGACTCTTTCTCTAATAAACTTGTTTTCGTTATTTTTAGAAGAATAAGCTCTTGTGGAGATTTGGCTCGAAAATTGTTATTTGCAACCTGGAGGACAAGTGTTATTCGGACTTTCAAACTTGGTTAAGGGGCACCTCAATTACTAAGGGGCGCCATTTGCTAAGGGGTACCCTATTTACTAATTAACACGTGTTGCTATTCACACTTCAAAGACACAGATAAGGGGGACCTTCTTCTCCGTTTGAACATTCGGGGCTTTGGCGGAAAATGGTGGAAGAAAAACGGTGACAAGTCTCGGAGTTACCCGCGTTATTTCCCGGGAAGATTTTTTGGCGAGATATTCAAAGGATTTTCAAAAGTTTGATTGATATTATCCTGTTCGACTAAAACAGGAAAGGTAATAGAGTTAATTTGGAAATAAGAGGAAACATTTCACGTGATTTTTATAAACATGGAAAACGATTAACTCGTTATTCTGTTTGATTTGCTGGAGTTATTGGCGAGATTCTGTGAAGATATTTGGAGAAGCTCAGTGGAGATTTAATCACAGGAATTAGTTGGGAAAACCCTGACTAAACAGGATAGAATCGTGCTGGAATGGGATTGACGCAAGCATACGCATAAGACAAGAAAGAATCAGCAGAATATCAGAACTTTATGTCAAAGAAAGGAACGAATATTTCGAAGTTAATTCAAAGATTTGTTGGAGGAGATAATATCCTGGGAGTTTACTCTACATTGGTTGAAAGATATTTGACATCATGTTTTGGTGTAGCGGATGAGGAAAGGAGAATAAAAAATCTTCGTGATTTGCAGTGAAAAAGGGAAAGAAGATAATGGGTATTAACTCGCCTGATTTGATGTCTTGTGGAGTATAAATACTATGCTGGGGAAGCTGAGAAAGACATGGAGAGTTTGGGGAGTTAGCAGAGACGAGAGAATCAAGAAAATCGAGTTGCAGAAATTTCTGCTGCTGCTGCTGTTCCAAGAACGCGAAGAACATTAAGCTGCCAAAGCTTGTCGTTAAAAACCGTGGTTTATTCTCGGTTTTGCAACAGCTCTTTTGCAAATACATATCAACAAAGTGATTACGACTTTATATATATCGTATCTTTAATAAAGGATTGCAACGCTCCTCTGCTATTGTAAATTCCTGGTTTATTTGATTTTTTTCCTTTTTATCATTTGTAAACACTTTTTGAGCCATGAATAAATATTTTAAGTGTGTTTTCAACGTGATGAGCTAAACCCCGACACTGGGTCGACGGAGGAAGCCTAATTTCATACGTGGGTAATGTTAATTAATTCTTTATTTGACTTTTGCACTAATTAAATAGAATTATGATTTGAAAAAATTTGTTATCATTTTATTAGATGGGTCATGCTTTCTTAGATGTTTGATGGCCCATGCTTACGATTTATAACTAATGTTTGGAGAATCTACATTGGCAAAAATAAGAGTCCTTGTTGTTTTGTTTATTGAGCAGTAATTGATGAAGAATAATAATTGAACCTATTAATATGAATGTGGTGGAATCGTTGACCCAGTGACTCTCGCTTTTGTTTATTATTTTCTCTTTTGTTTAAACCTTTAAATTTAATCTTCGCAAGTCTGAGAGAACGAATCTTAATTACTACTACGAAAATTAAGAAAAATCTTAAATCACTCTAGTGTATGCAAGTCTATAATGACTTATTGTGAATTAACCATAAATGTTAATTAGGATCACTAGAGAAGTTACAATCATTTTGTAAAATCAAATAAGAACATTTTTAATAATGTTTTCAGAATTGATTGCATGAGTAGATGCAATTAATGTGGATGAATGGCTTAGAACCTAACTTGTAGAGATCTCGTTTTTGGAAGAAGCCATCTCAAGCGGTCTTGATTAATTGTGAATCGCTATGATCTATAACGCCTCTAACAAAGACTTATAATGAAAGGTCAAGACATACAAGTCTTGTACATTGAACGGTAAGTCAATTACTCAAGAAAGGAGTAATTGCGGCTTAGCCATTGAAACGAGAAAACTTGGCGTATATTTATGGAAAGTCTCCCAAAGGAAATGTTTTCAATGAAGTATAAAGAAATGGGACTAAGGTCTGCAGAAGGAAGGTTGATCTCCCATAGCGTAAACCCAACCTATGTTTTGAAAAAGATAAACAAGGTTCAATGTGGTACCAACAAGTTATGGATAGAGATTATGGAGCACTAATATAAAACTTCCCATTTCTAATTAGTGCTGGGTTTCTGCAAGAAAACAGGATGTATATAAATCCTTAATAAGTCTAACTTTTATCACAAGGTGTCTCGCAGAAACACCTTCGAGAGTTACCTATATGAGTATGGAAATCAGGCCGTTTCCTAAGAGAAGAAGCCCGTTCTCTAAAGAAGACTCATGAATCAAGGATATAAGCACATGGCCATTAACTTGCTTGGCTAAAAAACACATGATTTATGAAATCAATATGTCTGCAGACTCCGGTTTTATCATAAGGGATACTTGGTTCAAGACTGGTTTCACCATAAAATCTCGATAAGGCTTTGAGTTTCTTACACTAAGTGAAGGTTCAAATCCAAAAGATACCTATCATTTATTTGTTGATTTCAACGATGATGCTTAGTCTCAATTGTGTTTGAACTACGTTGGCTTGATCCCACTCGGGTACGTAGGAAGTCACTTGTGTGATGCAGCCACTCTGATTTAAAAGTTTTGTTTTATTTTATTTTTTATGTTTTTGGTTATTGAAAATAGGGGGAGATTTTTGGATATTTTCAAGGGGGATTTTGTGTTTGATAGGATCCGGAGATGCCTATATTATAATAACCGAAATCGCACGGTGTCTAACTAGTAGACAGAGGCAAGTACTTGGTCGTTCCCACGAAGAGCTATGGAAATACCAGAATCAATATCTCTAATAAGAATAATCAACAATAATGTTTTTGACTTTTTATAATTGAAAATGAAATAATAAAATTAAACTAATAAAAATGAGACAAATGTAAAAGTCGGTAACTAGGGTTTATAGTATCCACCACTATTTCTATTCAATTACTGAAATGAAACATAACTCATGAATATTTATTTATCGTTGGTTCTATTGACATCACATATTAAAGAAAATACATATTTATTGAACTACTTAAGGAAACCATTAGAATGAAAAAAATTAATAGTTCATTTTGGGGTGAACGACAATCCGAACAACTCCAACAATAAAAGGTATAAAGATTGAAACTTTTCTCCCATTTGGATCGGAGAATTTATGGAGCAAATCGGATTTTGAATTTCCAGAAACCACACAATTATATAGCCAAAGGGAATAGGTCGCGCCTAAAATCATTCCAAGCGCTGCTAATGCGGCTGCTAAGCTATTTCTTTGGAAAGCTCCTGCTAAAATGGGAAATTTATTATGTATAATTATTGAAACACTAATTAATAAAAACACTTTATAATGAAATAAATTAATAGATCATTAATGTGAGCAATTAGTAAAACACTAATTATAAAGCACTTATTATGTTTAAGTTGAACAAACCAAGACCGTAGATTTATCTCCCCTCCTAGATGAATCTCAGCCGCTCTTTATGTTGGCTAACTTAGCCGAGCTTTCTTTTGTATTTTAGATTTTATCCTATTAAGAAAAACAAATGATATTGTCTATAATACAAAACAGTCAGAGTATTTTTGAGTCTTGGACGGTTGGATAATATTTTGAGAGACAAATATGTGATCCGACCATCCCAGTCTCATTCCAGCAAAAGACATCTAGCGGTCATGGTTTTTGTAACCTTCTTTTATTATGGTGATATTAATAAGGGTTAATTGGTTTTTGGTACTTACATTTTGACCAACGTTAGTGTTTGGTCTAACATTTGTCCAACTTAGGATTTGGTACCCGAAAATGATGTTCACTTCCATTGACTATGTCAAATCCAATTATAATTAGTTTACAATTTAATATATTTACGCATTTACTATTTTATCCTTCATTTGTCAAATATTTACATCACCACTATTGCAACCAGCAGGGACATCATATTTCTACTACTAACATCACCACTTAAGATATAAAATTCATCCACCACTACCGTAACCACCTCTAACCGATCATCAAACTAGAACCCTAATATCAAAAGTTACCAATTTAGTTTCAAATTCAATCCATGTACCAAAAATCAATTTGGATAAATTTATCAAATTCTTCCGGTGTATCTCTCGTATGACCAACAACACCTCCATCCTTACAACACCATCAATTCATCCATTATTTCTTTCCATATATCCAAATTTCATGTAGTTTGAGAATGATTCAACACTCCTATACCTTTGAGGTCTCTCTAAGCTCCATTATCTAGACATCGTAACTAAAATCAACTGCAATCACCTCCACCTAATCCTCCCTTGTAATCCATGTTCAATACTCGTATAGTTTCCGCAATCCTTCTTACACTTTTCTGAAACCCAACTTAGAATAGTGAATTCGCAGCAAGACTCAATCACATCGCCAATTGAAACCCTAATAACCCTATTGAATTGATTCTTTTATGACCCAATTTGAAAACCAAAGAGGAATCGAACCCTAATTTAAGTTTTCATTTGAAACCTCTAATTGATCACAACTTCTACCATAACTAAATCCTAATCGTCTCTGCAATAACAATAATAAATCAATAACCTCTGTTTGACTTCATCTTTCATCAAAATCAAATCCTAATTTCTAAATCTCTGCTACAATAATTATCTTTATCATTTAATCAAAGTAAAGCAAACCCAGATATGTTTATGTGATGGGTTCCAACTAAAAGAAAGAAAAAAAGATATACACCGGAGATTCTAGAAAATAGCGACGGCAGTAGCAGTGAGTTACAAGAGAGAGGATAAGAAGCAAGCCAGCAATCACGAAATTATAAGAGAGAAGATAATGTATTCATTGGGACCGTAAACTTATTGTTTTTTGTTGTAACCATTGGATCCTAACCCAGTTTAGGGGTAAACTTGTAAACTCAGTATTTTTACAGTCTTTTTAATTTATAAAATTAATTAAAGTGTAGTCATAAACAGTCAACGTGGGTCAACGTCAATTCCAAGTACCAAACACTAAGTTGGACAAAAATTAGACCAAACACTAACTCTGGACAAAACCAAAGTACCAAATATCAAATAACCCTATTATAACCTTCTTAATTAGTTCCTAATCAATTGAAAAAATATATGTTTCATTAAAAAAATAAAGTGATAAATTAAATTTTACAACCATAGAAAAATAAAAATAATAAATAGAAGGGAGTTGGTGCGCAGCTTGTTGCCCGACTTCCAACTATTGTCTTGTCTAATGAAAATGAATGAAATCGATAAATAGAATAATTTTCAATATGGAAAAGACGAAAAAATAAAAATAATCTTCATTATACTCATTGTATAAATGAAACAATCGAAAAAAAGACAAAAAATTGTTTTCATTATACTCATTGTATAAAGGGAATAATCGAAAATAAATACATATCCAAAAAATAACTCACCAAAAATTTACGCTTACTTCGACCTGCAAAACCCAAATATTTAATTAGAGTTATAATAGATAAAACCCAATGAAAAAAGAACTTTAGAATAATTTTCTAGCATTCATATCAAATGTGTTTTCGACTGACACATTTAACCAATCGAAAAATAAACCATGTTTTCACCCATAACAAATTTTCCATTCTTGCAAACAGTTGAGCATTCTTTATCAATATCATGACTGAGACATTTACCAAAACCTCATCTAGATTGTTGACTGTGTTTTTCCTTCTACCTAAATTAGAACGTATCTTGTCCTCAATTTTTTATGAATGCATGAACAACTTCTTGAATATTTTATTCTTGTTAAGTTATTGTTTATGGTGATTACCGGTAAAAAGTCTGCTACTATCATGTAAGTTCAGAATTATATATTCTCATTATTTATTGGTAACTCTCAGCATAAAAAGTCTGCTACTATCATATAAGCCATTCCATAAGTTAATCATTCTCTCGTCAAGATAGTTAACATCCATCTCATTTTAATAGCGTAAATTAAAAATAACATTGCTAGAATATTCTTTTTCCATGATATTATAAACTATAATAAATAGATTGAAATCATAAATTTCAAAATAAAATTAAAATGGCAGCTGTACATGTACATACTGAATACAGAGAAATTACTAAATATCCCTCCCGATCCTTTATTACATAGATAGATAAATATACATGTTTTACGCCCAACATGCATTTATTATTCGGCTATCATTGACAGATCATGTCGTCCGACACAATCAAACATATGCCCAGGTCCATCAATCATCACCTCACCTGCATGCATGGAAACTAGATAAGTGTATGCTAGCAGCATTATATTGTACTTCTAAGTTCTAACATCCTCATTAATTGTATAACACGAATAGGCTTTTGAGAAATTATACTCGCAGTTAGATGCCTTCCAGCCCAGCACCCTCTTCTCCCGGTCATACACAATATGGTTACCGGTCATAAAATTTTCTGCAATAAGAAAGAAAACATTGTGATTTCACCGAAGGATGATTTCTACGTAAGTTGAAGGTTCTTATGATCCCAGAACATCCAAAATGTAAAGCGTCCTGCCCATACTGTCTATTGAGGAATACATTGAACCTCTCCCTTAAGTTGGGGTGTTTGGGAGAAATGGTCGTTTATTAAGAAAACAATCTTGCAAGAGCTCTTGTTGAAAATAGATACTTACGACCAATGAAATTCACGTTTGGAATTGGACTCTTAAGAACACCCAAGCAATATTCGGTAACAGTCTGCAAATTAAGAAAACTGATAAGGTATTTGGTATAATTATAACAGACATCTAATAAAGGTCTACAATTGTAATGCCAATTCGAAGCCTTACCCCATCAGTAAATATAGGTAGTGTTGGATCATAAACATTGAACTCGCCCCCACCTTTCATGATTAAAGTTACGTTTGGTGTAGGAAATTCAGTTGAATTCGAACTGTAGATCAAAGATAGTTAAAATCTGAGTCGAATTGGATGGCAACGCATTAGGCATGCATAAGCTGTATTTCCTCCGTTTCAAAAAAATATGTTTGTTTTGTTTTGCTGTTATCAAAACGCCAAACTGTTTTTTTAATTTCTAACAGCACTGCATATAGAGGTGTAAATTGGGCGTAAAGACGAGCAAGACCCAAAGACAAAGACACTAAAATTTGAGCACAAATTGACCCAAAGACGTGACTTAGCCTCAAGACGGCACAACACGTTAGTTAAATGGGACGTCTACTTGGGTTTGACTTAATTGGCACAAAGAGACAAAGACAAAGACACTTGACGGATAAGCACGTGGCCCAAATTTCAGCCAAAAGACGTTAAGAGAGCACGTCATAACATGTACAAATACACCATATAACAAGCCATAATACATCACATTTTTTTGTATATTTCACAAAAGAGTCACTATCCTAGCTAGTTTTTAACATTTTATGTTGGCTTATTTATAACAACACATATAATACCTTAATATTTGGAAAATATATTTCAACATCGTTGTTATAATGTCGCACCTATATTTAACTAGAACATTAATTTACATGACAATAATCCAATTTTATATTTGATGGGTTATTTCTTTTTATTGAATAAACTTATTAATTTTACTTGAAATAATTTCAAATGATATGTTGTCTAATTAAATTCTTGTGATAATATCTGACTTAATGTGTACATTAAGTGATTTCAAATTGTTATAAAGACGTGGCGCAATGACGCACATCACTACACGACGTTTATTCGCTTGTCATGCCCATGGGTCAGGCCGTGGCCTAGCTTTTTGACTCCGTAAAGCACAAAGACGACACAACACACTTAAATCGCTGGACAAAGACAACACGACACATGGCACG